>BGPT01001648.1:128213-139213 GCA_003297045.1 Symbiodinium sp. clade C Y103 | reverse complement strand
GTAATTTATACGACCACGTAAACCCAAATCATTCGCCGCATTGTTGATTTTAGCAACTAGGAAATGAAACTCGCGAATCCAAGAATCACTAGGATATGGCGGCCAGTGCTGAATTTTCAACTGTAGTTCCCTACATCTTCTACTGAAACTGTGGTTTCGAACAGGCTTGGGTGCAAGCGAGGCGGCCTTCTTAAGTTTAAATTCGGGTAGATTGCCTCTAGAANAGTTCCCTACATCTTCTACTGAAACTGTGGTTTCGAACAGGCTTGGGTGCAAGCGAGGCGGCCTTCTTAAGTTTAAATTCGGGTAGATTGCCTCTAGAAAGTCTAGTGGTACACCCCGCAATGAAATCCAGCATGGTAGAAGCAGTTTCGTTTGCTAGTTGGGGATTTCCATCAACAGACGAACACCCCAATTGGATAGTCCATCTCCTTTTCAAACCCAGCCGTGTGGGAAAGTGATACGACAATAGAGGAAAAAATGCGCCTGTTGAATTTCATGGTGACCTACTCACGACTGGTGGCACACCTCAAAACCCAGAGGAATGCAATCAATAAACATACTTCAGTGGCTCAGCTAAAGGGGTAGGACTGCACCTTCGAGGCCCTATTGCGGCTCTACATGCAAGGCAAGATTCGCTGCCTCACCAACGGAAGAAAATGATGTGGTTGCTTTTTTTCTTGGTGACCTCTCCTCAATGCGCGCACTGATTCTCCATGGGCTTCTGGTTGCTCCAGATCGGTTCTTCGGATCCCGGTTAACGATCCGCATCACCTCCTCTCGATCCACAAGTCCAATACGCGGATGCTGCGCCTGACCTTCCGTGTAATTTCTTCGTGTCGTTGGAATCTGCAAGTTGGAGCATGCCTGAAAAACTTTTCCTTTGCAATGCATGTGCTTCCTTTCACCCAATAGTTGGCTGCGAAAAATAAAGCAATGACTGCATATTTGGTGTACGGGCACGGCATATTGCATACAGGATCTCCTCGGCCTTGCACTCCCGTGTCGCCAACCTCGGCGAAGCCATTTCCTTGATGCCAGCGTATGAGAACCACAGCATACACACGATAATTTTGCTCTGTCATTTTTGCTGGGTTCAGTATTGGAATACCCCCCATATCATCATCCGGGATCTGGCGTTGGAACGGCTACATAATGAATATGAACCACAACTGAAAGCTTGTGGGGCAATTCAACAGCTCTCCTAAGTCAAAAAGATTCACAAGTGAACATGACTTGCATGACCAACATTTGAAAGCTTCATGCTTCACCAAGACCTATTTGTAACATCCGTTTTTTTGGACTAGCCTCCTTGACTTCTGAGCGTCTCCAGAAGGCTTGGAAACCACGATTGCAAAAGAGCATGCGGATGCAAAAGGCCAGGGCATGAGGACCGAATTCTCAAGTATTACTTTCTGCCGCTCCATGTTTTTGGGAGCCATATGGAAGAAGCTACTCAGAAATTGCGATACGCTGTTACTCCCTGAAAGTATCCTCCGTTTTTTGGCTTTCCGCCCGCTCGAATCGAAGAGGTCCTAAAAGGACATGGGGAAACTAAGAATCACAAAGGCCGGCCAAAGTTTGTTCTGCGGCCTTTGGCAAACCAACTGTTACGGTCCTCTGCGGTTTTTAGCCATGATTCTTGGTGCACAATGGTGGTTGCAAATAAATTTAAACGATCATCGCTCCAAGGTTTGATTGGAAAAATCCGGTGTGCTTGTTCAAGTTTTGCATTCATGCGTCGCATGGTTGTACCCAGTTTGATCCATCCAATGATGCTTCGGAGCATTTGACGTCTCAAGGGGTCCAATTTGACAACTTCTAGTTTTGGCTTCGAGGCAATTCTCCAACCGAAGAGTATGCTGGGTGTAATCACTGCTTCAAAGAACTTCAATCGCAAATGCAGGGACACATGCCTATTCAAAAGGATATGCTTATGTTAGTGAAATTTGTGCCAGCCACATGCGACGATAAGCAATGTCTGTGCCTCTCCTCGCGTGCAAGTTGCCACTCATCACAGCGTCCGGGCATGAAATGACATGAACAATTGCCCGGCCGGAACTTCCACAAATTCATGCGCTACCTCGATGAAAGCGGGCTGGTTGAGAGAACATGCGGTCAATATCCTCCTTTTCGACGGATTCAATTCCAACCAATGCCTTTCAATTCCTCAGCTAATATAAGTCCAACATTTGAACAAGTTCCCCCTGTGATCTCGCAAAGGGATTTACGTCATCAGCATCACGAATACGGCTTAGACGTTCGCCAATCCCCAGGTGGAAACCATGTCTGTCCAAACCTTGTTTCCGCTTCACAAACATGTCCAATGTTGTTGGTTTTGTCGCCCTGTCGTTGGTGAACACTAGATATTCTTAAGCCTAGGCTGCCGATATCTCGTTTCCGGTGCTGTTGGTTTTGTCACCCTGTCGCTGGTGAAAGCCCAAACCCTTTCAATTCAGAACGGCGACGCGGCTAATCATGGTTTGATCTGCCTTGGCCATCTCGGCAAAGCTGCCACTTCCAATTCTCAGGCGATCTGGCGCCTCAGGGTGAAACAGCAACCCCTTTCCATTTGCATTTCCATTGCAGTATGGCAAGCCACAAGCCGCTTCCACTGTTATGACAAAATCTAAACAAGAGAATGGCCAACCACGAGCGGATTGCAATGAAAACCATCTCCCTGATACAAACATTGACCAATGCTTCCGTCCAGGCCGTGCTCCATCGCAAACTCTTATTCATGTGTACAACCCATGAGGCCCTGGAGAAAAGTTCGGACTTCATCCTCGTCGATCCGGTCTGTCGACTCCGCAAAGGCTAAGAAGTCTATATCGCAGGTTTCCTGCAAATGCACCTGGCAAACCATGGCCAAACCATGACATCACAATATCTTCAACAAACAAACCCAGCCATTTCCCAGCCTCATCACCTTGCCTTGAATCGGCTCTTTCTACCTCCTCCACGTCGTCGATCCGGTCTGGCGACTCTGCGAAGGCCTCTGAATCCATATCGCAAGTCTCCTGCGAATGAATCATTGCGGCGATATGACAAATGAAAGCAATTGAACATGAACAGCGCACCAAATGACAGGCCAGCTTCGCCCGTTGACAACCTTACATGTAGCAATAATCAGGTCGTCATGTCCTTCTCTGAGCAATGCATTAACTCGTGTGTAAGAACTCCTGAGTAAGAACTCCTGTGTAAGAACTGTTGTGTAACAACTCCTGTGCAACAATTCCCGTGCAACGTAACGTATATGATGACTTTGATGTAGACGAAATGTTGGCATGTGATGCTCTAAATGTATGTGATGTAGATGAAATCGATTTGAGTCATGTGGGAAATGATATGGAAATAACGTTTGATGAAACCGAGATGACCCACATGTATGCGATGTGGATGAAGTCGATGCACTTGATGTCGAAAACGAAAAAGAAAGTAGAAGATGTTGTGTAAATGAAGTGAAACGATAAAATTAGGAACTGTTCTTTGGGAAACCCCTTCGGAGGGGGCTTTTGGGAATTCACAAAAAATTGGAACACTTCGATTTTTTTCGGGAGGCTTAAGTCTCAAGTATTAATTCCAGCGTGTTAGCTCCAGCGAATTAACTCTTGCGCGTTAATTCTGTGTGGTAACTCCTCTCTTCTCACTGTTGTGTAAAAGCTCCTGTCTGTCTATTAACTCCTGTGTAACAACTCCTGTGTAAAAACTCCTGTGTAGCAATTAACATGATGTATGTAGTTCCTGCGTAATTCCTATGTAACTCCTGCACAGCAACTTTTGTGTAGCAATTCCTGTGTACCGTGATGCGTGTGATGAACATGATCCAAATGCATGTGGGAGATGTATGTGGAAGATGATGTGGTAAAAAGTTGATGATGATGATGAAATGCTGTAGATGTATGTGATGTAGGTAAAGTTGATGTACTTGATGTCGGAGATCATGTCAAGAAATGGTGGATGATGAATGTGATATGTTTTACATTCGCACTACATGTATGTGATGTGGGAAACGGCGAAAAAAAATGATGATGAAGGTGCGGTGACTGACATGTAGACGAAATTCATGTAAGTGATGTGAGCGATGAAATGAAACAAGGAAATGTTGCGTAGCTGATGTGAAAGGATGTATTTGGGCACTGTTCTTTGGTAACGACCGTTCCGAATAATTTTCGGGAAAAACACAAAACGCCAAAAACGGCGATCAAATGTCGAAGCAGCAGCAATAAAGCATTCCCACGGAAAAATGCCGCGCTTTCTATCTATCAGCTAAAAGAAAGATCTGGGAGGTCAAGAACATCAATAAAATGAACCCCCAGGGGCAAGAGATCGGATTGTTTGCGTTGTTCGTTTTTGCGTTTTAGCCGGGGAAAAAAAAAACATACGTTAAGGATGCATTGAACAGAAACGGGCGCTTTTTTCTATGAAAATAAACCTAGCCTGTCATAAAACAATAAGGATTGAATTTGGCCATTGAGGCCCTTTTATTGGCATGTAAAATATTACCACTTTCACTGACTTGTCTAAATACAAGTGGAGCGAGGTTACACGCAGGGTAGCTGGGGGCGCTTTGGTTTGTGCAGTTGAAGGCGTGTCTGCGAAGCATATGTCCGCAAGATGGAAGCTGCAGTGCCACGCTGCAGTCCCTCGCAAATACTTTTGATTGTTTGCATTTGTTTGGGTTTGTCTGTGTTTGTCTTCGTGTGCTTGTATACTGTTTGAGCCGTTGTTGAAGCAAAAACTGTTCCAAACGTATCAAAACGTATTTGCTTGCAACGTTTTGCAGGACCAGCATGGCCAAATGAATGCATCACACCTAAAACATTTGTTTCCTTCCAACACACGCAGACACACACACACACACACGCTTTTTGTTGCTGCAGCGAATCTTAAATCAGGGGTGTTGGTTAATTGTTCTTACGTTGGCCAGTGCCCAGGTATGTTTGCCAATTCCACCTCGGCAAAGCTTGGGTGATGGGTAGGCGGCTGAATGTACGCGGGGAATGGGGTTGCCGCGAACTTGTAGGGAAGGATTGGAAGGTTGCTACCGGCATTGTGGTGGGAAAACGCCGTTCCGTTGAGGGGGATGGTGGCAAATGATTGCATGGCGGTGTGGGTCCAGCATGGCTGACCGGCTGACCAGTTGGAGACCAAGGCTGTCTGGAAGATCGTGTCCTCGAATACAGCGGTGCGAAGTTTCGAAACCACCCATTCAAGGTACCACTGTGCTGCACACAATAGCGGATCAACGAGGAGCAATGGATAACAATAAAAATCACTGAAAAACATTGAAACCCAATGACAAACAATGAGCAACAATAAAAATTTTGAAATGTTACGTTTGATTTGTGGAGCGCGCACTTGAAAACAAACGTGGTGCTAGCCATCGACGTTCAAGGCCGCCGGAGTCACGAAACCACAGGTTCATCCGACTCTTTGCCACATCCAGCGCCCGGAGGGCACGATTAGTCCCCCACAAACACGTTGAAACTTGAACGTGGAATGTCGCAACACACATTCGGTCAGCTGTTGGCCCACTAGGTCAATTGCCCGCCCACCGGGGGATATCTTTCGGACAGATCATGCCATGAAAGTTCCGACACATGGAAACAACATGTTTGATTATTGGCTTAGGCGGCAGGGTTCCAGATTCGGCAAAGTCGCTTCTGACGCTTATCTAGACCGTCCCAGCATATCTCACCGATTTGCCCACTGATATATAATTCTATGGAACTGGGTACTGGGTACGGGAAACCGAATGCATGGAAAAATTTCGTGGACGAATCCGTGGAATACCTCATAAACGCCTTCCTTCAATCATGGGTCAACGTGACCGTCAATGACGAACAATTAGATATAAACCTTTTGAAAACGAAGGTTGTCACAACGGAAACACGGCCACTTTCCTCGGTCCAACTCCATAAAGGCACGTGCGTTCAAGTGCTGTCCCCGGAAAGGCGTCATAAATCGCTAGGTTACATTTTTTCTGTCCATGGAGTTGGCGCAGCATTTGGATGTTGATTACGGTTTGCAAGCTGCATTTCGGGTTTTCTATGTTCATCGTTCTTCGTTGTGTCACAAACATGTTTCCACCCATCCTCTCGTCACATATTTCGCACATGTGGGAAGCCCTGTGGTTTGTTTGGTCAGTGCACGGCAGCGTAAGACGTGTCAGATTGATTTGCCTAAAATTAATTTCCAAAATGCGTTGGTTACCTCAGCATTTTGTGGGGGGCTCCACCTCGCATAGGCTGGAATAAATTTTGGAATGATTTGTTTTAGGATTGGAACGCAAATGTCGCAACCCATCAGGTGATGCTAGGCGTCTTTCCATGACGCTCAACTGGTGCCACACGAAGCTTCGGTTTTTCCCCCCCTGCGCGGCATGAACTGAGTAGCTTTTGGGAGGACTCTGAAGGATCGCACCGGCTTTCGATTTTTTCCGCATATGCAATGTCATTCATCTTTATTTGCTGGACGGCTTTTTGTCACCCTGAGATATTGTTTTCGCATATGGAATAATTTTTTTCCAGCACGTAGTGCGATGCTGGAGATACGGGATGTTTTTGTGATGGTTTTGTTTGGTTCCGGCCCTTTCTTTGTTGGTTGGTTCTGTGATTAATGTGTTTGGGCCCCAAGGGCCTCAACTCTGCCCGGAGGAGTTGTGATTCGCCGACGCCCTTTATATCCCGTTTTCAGAAATGTGAGCATTGACACAACATCATGGTTGGAAAATTTGGTCGGAAGAAAGTATCCCTCATCATTGGAAACTGGCAATGTATGTTGCGTCCCGACCAGCCAACAGATGGATCCAACGACTTCTTGCATGGAACCCCGGCGGAGGATATGTTTCAGGGTGTTACACCAGATATCGTCAGTTAGGCACCTGGAATGTTGCTCGCTTTGGATGACGGTCTTTGGGCGCAGTTGGCAATCACTGTGTCCGCCGACAAGACATGCACTTCTTCTCTCTTGACCTTGTCCTCCATTCGTCTCACCCTGCCTGCGCCCAAATTGGGCTGCCTACGGACATGCAGGCGCAAAATCAAAGTCGATTTATGATGATGAAACCCGTGTCACCTCGAGTGACCAATCTTTTTTGACCCTTGGGATGGTTGCATATTTCATTTGTTTGTAGGGGCTGCTTGCGGAAGCTTGTCGTTTCCTTGTTTGATATTTTCACGTTTTCTGTGTATGAACCGTGCCCATTGCATTTACGCCCGGACGTGAGGAAAAAAACCTCCCTTGGGTTAGGAGATGATGTTGACGACGATGTTCGGACAAACGAATTTATTGCCCTCTTGTGTATAGGGCCTGGGAGGCGTCAATGCGTCAAGCTGTCCTGTGTACTTTTTTTTCGGTTTCACCCTGCCAGGCTCCTGACGATGCAGCCGTTTTCTTGCATTTTGGCCTACAAGTTTCAAGTTTCGACCTTCGACCCGGTCACCACTCATGTGCCCTTACCGCCCTCGCAAGTACACACGGTGCCTTTCTTTGACTATCTGTCATTGTTTCCCCTGGTCCATCATTGTTTCTCACTGCCTGTCCTTTCTTTCCGTTTTCTTGTTTTGATTGTCATTGACTCAATTTTTATTGTCATGGCACTTGGTCAGACAGCACATTTTTTCCCACAACTATTTTATGTGTTCTCCTGCGCCTCACGTGCTGCAGATCCCTACTGGTCTTACCATGTCGTTGCCACAAGAAATATCCACGTTGCAATTGCTCAAGTGGTTGCATGGGAGCGTCAAGGGGAAACCGTGTCTTCGAGGTGTAACGCGATTCAAAAGTAACAAGTTGGAAACCAGTGACAAGCCTTTGTTTCCAAATTGTCTTGGTGCCCTTTCATTCCGTAGTGGTACGCGCAGTAAATCCAGCCACCGTCCCACTATCGACACATGCTGAAGGTGGAAATCGCGCAAAACGAAAATAAGTTACTTTCTTCGAATGATCTCCACCAAATGACATTCCTTGTGCCATATATCGAACATGTTGATTTGTTTCCTGACATTTTATCTGGGGTAAAGATATTTTTCAACATTTTTCTAACATTCTATTTGACATCTAGTTTTGCATTCTAGCTCACCTATTTTCTGACCATCTACCTGGCATTACATACACCATTTTATCACGAATGTAGTCTTCCATTTCATTGCAGTGCCCAGTGAGACCTGGAACTCGCAATTGAGGTCCGGCAGAGCCCACTGCGATCTGGAGCTCGCAATTGAGGTCCGGCAGTGCCCGCTGTGAGATCTAGCCCTGGCGAGGAAAAGGATGAGAAAGAGAAAACGAAGAAGAAGGAGCAGGAGGAGAAGGTCTCTCATAAAATCTAGCAACCCTGACCTGGCAGATGGGAAAAATTTTAACGCAAGCTTCGCGAACCCTTGACAAGCGACTACACTTGCAAATAGTTGGAACAATCTGCCAACGCCAAGTATGTTCCGTCAACATAAAACGGCCTAATTTCGGAACCAATTTTTCAGATGGCACGTTTATGACATTCCAATTGTTGGGCAGGACGCGCAACACATTTGTACAGTATGTGGGCACCTTCTGGTTCCAACATAACCTGGTGGCTTTGCGCCGCCGGATTCACGTTGGCTATTGAAAGCCCATGGTTCCTGCTGCCTTGCAGGGTCGCACTGTTCAATTTTGAGGGCACTAAGTTTTTGCATGTCCCAGGCACCAAGAACAGCAGTGCGTGGCTAGGAATCTTGACTTTGTTTCATGTGCCGCTCTGCCCTGTGGCATGCCCCGGTGAAAAAAACAAAAAATGCATGAAATGAGCGTATATGTATATATGTATACATACACATGTGGTTGTCCCTCGTCGTCTGTTGCGTCCTTTGTTCCGATATTGAGGCACACGCAAACGCTCTTGTCATCATCACACCCGCCCGTCGGTGATGCTTGATATCGTCACCGAAGCATCAGGCATCCCGTGTTCTTGGGTATGTCAATCGGAATTTTCGTTTTCTGGTGTCATGCATCCTCAGAACCATGTGGTGTTGTTTTTCGAACACGCTGCGGTTGGGCGACTTAGAGGGAGGGGGTGGCGTGGTGGGGCTAAAAATCTCCCATTGCACATCATACTCGTCTGACGCTGCCCTGCTTGAAGTCACTTGTTTTTGCACTTTTGTTTCACACTAAGCTATTTCAAGTTCATTTTGCATGGCAAAGTCATTTGATGCCACCTTGTTGGATGACATTCACTTGCATGTGCACCGTTTTTTTGGTGCTACGTTGCTTAGTTTCCCATGTCATTTACGTTTGCTTACTGTTAGGCGATTGAAATTTGTTTGCAATTGAACGGTGTTTGCGGGTGTACTGCAGGTAGTGTAGGGTACGGCAACCTGGGGCTAATAACGTCCCATTGTATTTGCGTAATCGCTGTGTTGTTTGAACTACGCCAGCCGGATAAATATCAAACCATTCTGTCCCGTCTTTTGGCCAACATAGCATATGTCAAGAGACGTCAATTCAGATATTGCACTGCAAATGACATCATTACATTCAGTATAGTCCTACCCCAAATGTCGGCCAATGAAGAATCGAGGAGGGGGAGGGATGGGCCCTTGGCGGCAAAACGGAAAGTTTAAAATTTCAAATCCGGCACGAAGCCACCAACCCAAACAAAAGGAAAAATAGCCTGCGGAGCAAACGGAGAATTGAGGTAACTTGGCTAGTGGCCACCTTTCGTCACATGTTCCGTGCCATCTACGGAGCTCATACAGGGCCCAAGAAGGTATGCGGTAGGCGCTAATTAGGCTGCGACATACGGTGAAACAACACGACATCTTTGACCGTTCATCCCTGAACACCAACATCATGGTTCGAGTTGCAAATCTGAACTGAAAATAATTGTGTCCCAAATTCGGTGGCAAAGGGTTGGAACGTGTGCTTTGGTTTTAGTGATCCCTGGTTTGCCAAACAGTAAAAAAAATCGTCCCGCAACTTCCAACCACACGGGCGCTGGGCGAATTGGTTGGCTGAGGGCGTTTCCCCGGTGTCCCGGCTTGAACGTGACAAAAACGTGTCATGTGGAGTCTTGACTGTGTCAACAAAAGTTTGCGAACCAGTTTTCGCTCCGAGCCTTCTAGCCCAAGACCCTTCCATCCATCAAAGTTTCGAGGCGAAAACCCCACCGTGCAGTTTTTAGCCGTTTTTTCCCACACCTTTGCTTGTTGGCCAGTTTCTTTTCGTCGTCGCATTCAGCCGCTCCCCACTGCAATTTTTTTGCTTTGATCACACACATTTGTGAACAAACTACTTGAACACCATCACTGCAACAATTGGTCTGGTCGGGAAAAAGAAACGAAAATCTGTGATGCAGGACAAAAATTCGCTAGACCACATGTTGCTGACGACGGCACCGAACAAAGGCAATGACAATCGTCGTCATCATCATAATCGCTGTCGTAATCGTTATGTGAAAAAGATTGGGCCCAACCAAACGTATTTTGAAATGGAATTTCGATGTTAAGTGGCTAAACCATGTCCCAACGCAGAATCCAATTCTGCAACAAGGGGGTCTTGGCTGGACTTGACCCAGCTTAGCAACCCAACAGCAAAAAGAAATTGCATGGTTTCAAAATTTTGGTTCCTTTCCGCTGTCGTGGTTTGGGAACGAGACGAGGCATCACTCCGAGACGCAAAGGTGAAAACACAACAAGCACTGCTGTTGGCAAGAGTTGTATCAATATATATATATATATAGATATAGGTATATATATATATATATATATTTAAATATAAATATATATGTATATACATACGTATATACATATATATATATATATATACATATATACATATATATACATATATATATATATTTACATATATATATATTTACAAATATATATATATATATATATATATTTTTTTGTTAAATTTCACGCGGTCTTGGGATTTTGGATTTTTTAGGGTACAGTGGGTTTTAAAGTCAAAATGCATTATTTGGTGCAACCTACGCGCAGGTGGGGTCGCAAGAAAAAGTG
>BGPT01001648.1:99171-109769 GCA_003297045.1 Symbiodinium sp. clade C Y103 | reverse complement strand
ACGACTGGAATAACGATTGAATAACGATTGGAAAACGACTGGAAACAGGTCTCAATGCTCAGCGGCGGACAAAATCACAAAGTTTTGCTAGGCTTTCATGCATTGCAGCGCCTCAAGGAGCTTGCTTGAGGCGCAGAGCTACATTCAACCCCAATATGCACAGGCACAACAGATTACAAGCATCACTCTTGCACCAGCAGGGCCCGTGAAAAATGCAACAAGCACAACCTGTTGGATAACGGCCCCTGCTTTACACTGGAACAAGCATGTTCCAGACCTACCTCCGGGCATCCAAGTTTCGCACATCAGCAGCCCCAAAATCCGGTCCGTAAAACATCTGCCAAACGGGCGCCGTGGCACAGGGCCTCCTCAGTTGCCGTGACCTGTTCTGTATTTTTTTTTTGTTCGCGCAGAGCCGCTTGGGCAGGGCACGCTGTTTGCCTGACATAAGAAAGAGGGCAAGATAGGCCTGGCTCAGCCATGGAAACCTTAAAGAATGAAATGTCTACAATCACAAATGGGACGCTCGGATTCAAATGCGTTGGCACTGAATCTACTTTGCGGGTGTGTTGGAAGCCCCGTTTGTGGGTCCGCCAACTGGGTACCTTGGCTATTTAAACATAGAATGGCGGACCCGTTTTTGGGGCCGCTAGGCGGCCCTGATTTTCCCAGGCGCGTAAGATAAAAAAACGATATTTCTTTTCAAGAATTATCGCTTGTCTGTCCGGCTGAACAAATGGAATCTTTCAACGCATTGCGGTTCAATTTGTTTGAATATCAAGAGGTGATGGACTTTTTGATGACGGTACTATCTTGGTGGGCGTTAGCTAAAAATCTACAGAAGGAGGCGAATGTGAGTTTGCGACATTTGTGCCCGACCATGATTGCTTTCGTCCACGTGGGGATTGTGTTTGCCTCCCCACACGCCTCCACATTTCAACGTTGTTTGCTGCAGGGGCCATTGTCGGTGCGGTTGGTTGGCTGCTTGCGCGCAAACAACATTGAAATTGGGGCACGCGGGGGTCGAAATAAAAACGCTTTGGCATCGTGACCCCAATTGCCAGGTGAGTTTTTCAGGTGTCGTTGACGGGCCTAATTTTTGGATCCATAATTTGGCTGAAAAACGGGGTCGTCGCTGCAGGGCCTCCGCAGTGAGAGCGGAAGTAATAAAGCTAGTTTCATTGCTGTGTCGTTTCAGAAAATTTGTAGCATTCGCATGTTTGCAAGGGTGCACTTGTGATGAGGTCCTATTTCACTCCAAGCCGACTTTTGACTTTTTCAGCACTTAGCTGATCCAAACACAACAAGCGGGGAAAGCGTGTCCCAGCCTCCTTTGCCTGGACCCATCCAGGTAAACCAAAGAAGCTAGCAGCGCACTCTGAATACAGGAAAATGCCAATTTTCCACATGTCTNCGATTGGAATAACGACTGGAATAACGATTGAATAACGATTGGAAAACGACTGGAAACAGGTCTCAATGCTCAGCAGCGGACAAAATCACAAAGTTTTGCTGGGCTTTCATGCATTGCAGCGCTTCAAGGAGCTTGCTTGAGGCGCAGAGCTACATTCAACCCCAGTATGCACAGGCACAACAGATTACAAGCATCACTCTTGCACCAGCGGGCCCGTGAAAAATGCAACAAGCACAACCTGTTGGATAACCGGCCCCTGCTTTACACTGGAACAAGCATGTTCCAGACCTACCTCCGGGCGTCCAAGTTTCGCACATCAGCAGCCCCAAAATCCGGTCCGTAAAACATTTGCCAAACGGGCGCCGTGGCACAGGGCCTCCTCAGTAGTTACAAACTAGTTGCAGAGTTCGTTGTAACTAGTCCTCAACTAGTTGCAGAATTCCCTGGCCTCGGGCCCAGAGTTAGAGAGTTGGCTGTAACTAGTTGTAACCCTGGCCCCAAGCCCAGAATTAGAGAGTTAGTTGTAGTAGTAGTAGCAGCAGTAGTAATAATAGTAAAAAATTCCCTGGCCCATTTGTTTTGTTCATAAAACAAGTCGAAATAATAGTGGTAGTAGTAGCAGTAGTAGTAGTAGTAATAGTAGTAATAGTGGTGGTAGTAAAATTTCCTGGCCCATTTGTTTTGGTCATAAAACAAGTAGTAGTAATAATAGTAGTAGTAGTTGTAGTACTTTTTTTTGTAACTAGTTGTAACCCTGCTTCCGGGCCCAGGGTTAGAGAGTTGGTTGTAACTAGTTGTAACCTTGGCCTCGGGCCCAGAGTCAGAGAGTTAGTTGTAACTAGTTGCAAGGGTTAGAGAGTTGGTTGTAACTAGTTGTAACCTTGGCCTCGGGCCCAGGGTTAGAGAGTTTAGTTGTAACTAGTTATAACCCTGGCCCCGGGCCCAGGGTTAGAGAGTTAGTTGTAACTAGTTGTAACCCTGGCCCCGGGCCCAGGGTTAGAGAGTTAGTTGTAACTAGTTGCACCTAGTTGGAGAGTTGGTTATAACTAGTTGCAAACTAGTTCCGGAATTGTTTACAACTGGTTGCTGGGTTCCCCCCCACCCCCCCGCCTGAGACCCATAGTTGTGGGTTAGGGTTGAACTCCAACCCCAACCCACCCCACCCGACCCAACCTCCGCCATTCTATCTTTGAAACTTACTGGTAATCTTGGCACCAGAGACTAATTCTAACGACACCATCTGGAGAGCGGAGCATATGAATTATTTTGGGCTTAAAAATTGGGTTGCCTTTTGTGGCGACGCTTGCTTCTTTCGGGTGCCCCGCATCCCCCACATGAAACGCCAGAGCAGAAAGCCAAAAATGAAGGACTGATGCCAACACGCCAGCACACTTTCCTTGCAGTGTGACAACCATGAGCTTGTTTTGTAGCACTTTGCACACACTCACTCTGCAGTCGCCGCATTTCATTGCAGCTTGGGCCAAGCGCTTGCGTGCTGAAAGGCTTAATTTTGCGATTTTTTTTCAACCTAATGAAATGATCACTGATCTCGTTCTGGGGTCTTGAAGGGGGGGGAGTTAGATCAGGCACCTTGTATCCAAAGTAAAATGTCTTAAAGCAGCTTCATTTTGAGACATGTCGAAAATTATCCAAGGTTGACAATGAAGAATTGCTCGACATGACCCAAACTTGCCCAAAAAAAAATGTTTGAAATTGCATGAAATGAATCAAACGGGGCAAATTGTTCAAAATGGTTCAAAATTTTTCAAAACGTTGCAAAATTTTGAAGATGCTTCAAAATGTCTCAAGGTGTCTGAAAATGTTTCTAAATTTCTCAAAGTGTCTCAAAATGTTTCAAAGAGCCAATAAGTGGATGTGCTTGCATTTACAGCTGGTGCGAAAGTTGTTATTACTTGGGATTGCCGTTGCCGGCGTCTATCGTTGCACGTCGTGGCGTGGGCTTAATAAAGTTGTGCCGAGGTCATGCCTGCTGCCAATCGTCAATTTCAACTGACGTTTGGGCATCTCTTGGATTGGCTCGCGCAATTTCAATTTGTGCCCCATCCCGTCCATCTTTGCTTTGACAGAAATTCAACACCCATGCCGAAGCTTCTAAAGACTGGGCCTATATTGTACTTTTTACTGTTCCCTCTTGGTGATACCGCAAGTAGACAAGAACTTCTGGGAACTTTTTAAGAACTTTTGAGATTTTTGACCAAAGCTAGGCTCTGCTAGCTGAAGTCTTTCTTGCTTTAGCAAGGTGTTGGGAGGGCTGGCTTCATGAGTTATACTCCCCTTTCCCCTGCTAGCGGGTTCATAAGCAGTTTGGCAGTGGCTCGATCCCGCCCGGGGACATCTTCAGCATCCCCGTCCTCTACATCATTGGCATCCTTCATAGGTCACGGTTTAAGGTGTTTCCATCTATCCTCTCTATCCTATTTGCCTATCCACGCTATCTAGCCTATCTATCCATTCTATCCTATTCATTCATCTCTCTATCTAACTGCCTATCTATGTATCTCTCTCTCTGTCTCTCTCTCTCACTCCCACTCTCACTTTCATTCTCTCTCTCTCTATCACTTTCTCTCTATCACTCTCTCTCTCTCTCTCTCTATCACTCTCTCTCTACATCACTCTCTCTTTTTCTTTATCTCTCTATCTCTTTATCTCTTTATTTATCAATCAACCAATCAATCAACCTATCTATCAATCTATCTATCCATCTATCTATCTATCCATCTATCTATCTGTCTATCTATCTGTCTATCTATCCATCGATCTATCTATCTATCGATGGATCGATCTATCTATCAATCTCTTTATCTATCTCTGTATCTATCTCTCTATCTATCTCTTTTCTATAACTCTACCTATCTCTCTCTATCTCTCTCTATCGCTCTCTCTCTCTCTCTCTCTGTATTTTATTTCTATCCACCTATCTATCTCCCTGTTAATTTGTGTATCTAGCTATTTAGCTAACTAGCTATCGCTCTATCTATCTATCTATCTATATATCTATCGATCGATCGATCGATCTATCTCTCTCTCATCGATCGATCGATCTATCGATCTATCTATCTATTTATCTTTCTATGTATCTCTCATCTTCTCTATCTCTTTATCTATCGCTCTATCTTTCTATCTGACTATCTCTCTATCTCTGTATCTCGCGATCGCTCTTTTTATCTATTTCTCTATCGGTCCATCGATCTATCTCTCTCTCTATCTGTCTATCTCTCGATCGATCCATCTATCTATCTGTCTATCTATCTAGTTACCTACCTATCTATCTCCCTGTCTATCTATCTTTCCTTCTTTCTGATGCTTTCATCAGTATTGTCAATGATTTGTTTCTGGAACGAGGTCGTCAGTTGAAAATTTTCTGCCACTTCTTCCCGCCTCTGGTGCGGGAGATGTTCATGGCCGTGTGACCTGATGACTTGCAAGAAGAACTGGTCTGCGACTCCTGACTTTCTATTCTGATTGCTTTGTGATTGGCTCTTGCTTGAGGACTACTTCATATGAATCAAGTTTCTGGCACAGGTCAACTCAGGAGGAATTGCTTTTGGCTCCGCAGGATGGTCACTACTTCGTTTCGGACCTGTACTGAGCGCNATCAAGTTTCTGGCACAGGTCAACTCAGGAGGAATTGCTTTTGGCTCCGCAGGATGGTCACTACTTCGTTTCGGACCTGTACTGAGCGCCGGGCTTTGTCATTTCATTCTTGTGTTTCTTGTTTTGTGTCATTAGATTGACAAGTGACACAGGCCTTGTGCCAGCGTGCGCTTATTCCGAGCAAAAAACTATCTTTCCCTCTTTCTATGTATGGAAATCTCTGTCCATCTATCTATTCATCTAGCTAGCTAGCTAGCTAGCTATCTATCGATCTATCATTTTTCTAGCTATCCAGCTATCTAGCTTTCTAGCCATCTAATTATCTTAGTTTTTTAGCTATCGAGCTATCTATTGATCCATCCATCCATCCATCGATCCATTTATCTATGTATCTATCTGTCTATCTATCTTTGTATCTATCTATCTATCTATCTATCTATTTCTTTTTCTATCTCTATCTCTATCTATGTCTATCTATCTCTATCTACTTTATCTATCTCTATCTATCTATCTATCTATCTATTTATCTATCTATCTATCTATCTATCTAGCTATCCTTCTAGCTATCTAGCTACCTAGCCAGCTAGCTATCTAGCTATCTAGGTATCTATCTATCTATCTATCGATCCATGCATCCATCTATCTATATAGCTAGCTATGCATCATTGGGCTTGCCCAATGTGTCTATACGGAGTCCTGTGTTGGTCGGGTGGTGGTGGGGTCTGTGGTGGTTGCTTTGGTTGGTATTGGGTGCTTGGGAGTCCCTTGCTTGGAGATCATCGCTACGACCTTAAAGGCCAATGGCGAAGACAACTTGAACTCAACATCAACAACAGTGATTTGTTTCAGCTGGTTGTGAAATTTCAATGGTCGAAGTAGGATACAGCTTGCATTCAGATGTGATTCAGCCACTTGCTTTTCAGTTGTCACTTCTTGAAAGATTCAGTGCAGTGATGTCAAACGTTTTGCTGTTGTGCGGTGATGTCGAACGTTTTGCTGTCGTGTTGTTTCATTGGCATTGTGATGCTCTGAATGCCATTTCAACTTGAACATGCAGTTTCGTTGGGCGTCAGACTTTTCATTCACTCTTGCTTGAACAGATTCTCTCCATAACTCACTGGAGTTCTGGCTTGGCAGAGGGACGGTTTCTTTGAAGTAGGTGGGGCGCTCCGCCTTTCCGACATTGTGGTTGGACGCGTGGGTTCTGACTAGGTCCCATGGCAGATAGCTGGCCGCCGGTGGACGATGGGATCAGGGCCCATTTGCAGAGGGTCTATGTGACGCTCTGACGTTGAGCCGCTGCTTTTGATTCAGATGAGGAATGTCTTCAGTTGATTTCTTCTGAATTTCCCGATTTAGTGGGTGAAGATCTCATGGACACGGTGGCACAGCTTCTTGTTTGGAAAGAGTACATGGAGAGGCCATTCAAGAGGACACGTAGTAAATTGGCGCGACAGGTCTTGTTTCGTCTCCCTTCGCCATCTCAGTCCAGTGTGCATGACGAGGTTGCAAAGCTTACCAAAACGAGTGCCATTTGCATTTTAGAGATGCACGCTAAGAGGAAGCAGAAAAGGTACAAGGAAGAACCAGCGGATGCACGTGCCAGGGGATTCGATGCTGAGAAGCGCAAGTACTCATGCTTGCTGGCCCAGGTGATTATTCAGGCAGAGCTGCCAATTGTCGCATTGGTGAAGACGTTGGATGACCCAATGTCAAGCTGGTTGCACACCTTCGCAGCCAGGCGTGGCAATACTTTGAAGAACAGGTACAAAGTATGGCGCCCTTTTGAGCAATGGTTGGAATGGCATAGAGGGTATCTCTTCCCGAAGACTGTCAAGGATGCCATAAACTATATGCAGCATAGGGTCAATGAGCTGTGGCAGGACTGTGCCGCAATCACTGCACACGGCATTGGCTTTGATCGAACAACTGGGGCGGGTACCTGAGGATGCCGCATCGAGGACCCATTGTGGAAGGGTCACATCAAGTCATGGTCAGCTGAGCTTGCAGAAGATGCACCGCCACGCAAACCGGATGAGATGTTCACAGTGGCAACGGTTTTTACAGTTGCGGACACCACGGAACTTCTGTTTTCAAGGGCTCTTTCATGGGTTGTCCTATGCATGGTCTGGGGTGCGTGCGCTGCGATGATGCTCAAGCAGTGCTGCCTCATCGCTCAATCCTTTCAAATTTTGGTTTGAGGTTGGTTTTGGGAACGTCAAAGACCACAGGGACTGACAAGACAAGGTACAGAAAGAGGTGTGTGTCCATGTTTTCAGGACAACGTCATTGACATGTGAGGATTGGCTACGGATTGGCATATGACCTCTGGCAAAGTGATCCCTTCAATTTTCGGCGGGATTATCTGGTGATGGAGCATGATGGAGCCCAGCAAAGATTGGCACAGGGTGTCAAACGGAAATTTTTGCCCCATTCAGGGCTGGCTTCTGCAATTTCGAAGCTGCTGGCTGCAGTCCACCTGCTCCCACATGGGCTGGAACCATTTTTCTCCGGACAGTGCGAGGAAGTTCCTCACTTCAGTGGCAGCTGCACTAAGTTTCTCTCGTGAAGAGAGGGCGTACTTGGGGCGATGGTCAATGGGCATGGTGTCCTCGGAAGAGTACGCGAGGACATCGCGCCAGGTAGTCTTCAAGATCCAAAGGGCTGTGAACAGAGCATTGGTGGAAGGGAGTTCAGAACCCTTCCATGAGGATGAGAACATTGAGAAGTTGGCTGACTTTGCAGCAGAGTCAGGGGATATCATCATCATCGCCACACGGTGCTCACCCCGCTGCTGGGGAGAGTGTCACTCGGTGGAACTTATCCCACCTTGGAGGTGCTTCCTGGGGATTTTGACATGGATGCACATGAGGACACAGAAGAGACGTTGGCAGAGAAGGTGAGCACACAGGCGCACAGAGTTTTGTTGAAGGAGGTGAGTACGAAGTACTTTGTGACGGTCTCCAGGCGCACAGCATTGAAGAGGCTTCACCTGACCGGATGTTTTGTTCCCCACATCTTTGTGTGGGGTTGTTGTTTTTTGTTGTGCATCCGTCGCCCGTCGCCCGTCGTCCGTCGTCCGTCCTCCCGCCGCCCGCCCGTCACACACCACTCACTCACAACTTACTCACACACAACTCACACACAATTTACTCACATACAACTCACTCACACACAACTCACTCGCACACAGCTCTTTCACACACAACTCTCTCACACACAACTCTCTCCCACAACTCTTTCACACACATCTCTTTCACACACACAACTTTGTCACACACAATTCTTCCACACACAACTTTTCACACACCACTCACACACAACTTCCTCACACAACTTGCGCTCACACACACACACACACTTACTCACACACAACTTACTTGCACACAACCCTTCCACTCACAGCTCTCTCACACACAACTCTTGCACACACAACTCTTCACACACAACTCTCTCACACACAACTCTCTCTCACACACAACTCTCTCTCACACAAAACCCTTTCACAAACATCCCTTTCACACACCACTTTGTCACACACAACTCTTTGACACGCAGTTCTTTCATCTGCTGCGGTTCTTATTGGAAGAAGTTGACATGTGGGGTTATCCGGTCCTTTAATTAGACCTGACAGGTGTGGTGAGGTGTTGTAGTTGGATGAGGTCAATCAGGATGACTTTGATTCAATTTGCCAAGCTTGTAGAAAGAGAATGCTGGCTGAGTGTGGAAAGGAGCCTGGAGAGCTTTCACCCTCCACTGCATCTTCTTCATCCACAGGATCAGATGTCAGCGACCGGGCGAGCCATTAGGGTAGGTCGCGCGTTGAATGTGTTTTGTGGAAGGAAAAGGGATGAATCATTGAGTGGGAGTGACGTTTGAGAGCGGTTCACAACCCAGGGTTTGCATTTCCACATGTCAGTCATGTGCACACCGGACCAGTTGAGACTGTCCTCAGTTCGATTTGAAGTTGCACTGCATGTCCGGTTGGCTCAGACCTAAGGGTGCCAACAACAGCAACAAAGCTTGTCATGAACATGCGGTGCATTTGACTTGGGTTCTCAATATCTTTTCTTGTTGTCATTTGTGTGAATGGCAATTCATTTCACCTGCAGGTTTGCTGGATTGCGTAGGTTTCAGTTTCAGGTTGACTCAGGACTTCAGTGCGGACCTTCACATGTCATTTGGTTTCTTTTTGAGTTGAGCGTTGAATCACTTGCTTTAGCTTCCTCTCTCGGCAATGGATCCTGCAGCGCAAAGGGAATTCATTCAGAATCACACGGATTCAGATTTGCAGTTCATCTTGAGTGAGTCAGGTGTCATGGTGGTGCATCAGGTCGCCATTGCCCATCATTACGGGACACTCAGGAAATTTAGTGCGCTTGGAGATGATCGAGCTGCAATTAGGATTGCTTGCTTGCAAGAGTTCGCCATTGCCGCCGGCCGCCCTGAAAATCCTTCTCAGATTGCTGCAATTGTTTCCTCTTGGGAGATGGCCAAAGAGTATCTAGCTGAGCTAAAGAGATTGAACTTCGCGCTGAATCCAATGTTTTGGGACGTCCAAGGATCCTTCAGATCCATGAACGGCAGGCTATGCTCAAGGCCGAGGAGGCGGTGCACGGTGTGTTGGGTGACTCAGAGTGTCCCAGCAGCGACTATCTCAGTCTCAAAGCTGATGAGACAGAAGGAAATGGACCTACTGCCGCACCCTTGGATGAGATCCTCAGTAAGTTTCCTTCTTCCAATGCATCAATTCAGTCTGCAGTGGACAATGCTGGTCATATTCGCGTGGCAAGGACGAAAACCAAATCGAAAATGCCGAGCACAATGAGGAATACCACAAGGTCATGAAGGTTGAGATGTTTTCTTGGCCGGCTATGGCTTCACGTTACAAAGCAAAACATTAGTTGCATGGACTGACTGCTGAACCTTTCTTGAAGTTTGTGGAGTTTATCCTGGGGGATAGGGTATGTGGTATTCAGATCCTTGGGAGTGACGGATCCATGCAGAACCCGACCTGACTGGGCCATCATCTTGGCCTTTGAACATAAGCTCCGGAAGGAGGCCATGAAGAAGGTGTTGAGTGGCCATACGCTGGCTGATGCCCTGGACACAGTGATTCGAGATGCTGACTTGAAGGAAGCGTTTTACACTACACTCACTACACCAGTTGCATTGAAAGCTGCATCAGTTGAGCCGCCTCAAAACAAATGGCCTCGTTTCAATTCCAAGGGCACTTTCAGTGGCAAGTCATCCGCAGGTTTCATTGGATTTCAGAAAGGGAAAGGCAAGGGCAAAGGCAAGTCAAAGGCTTCACATTGAACCTTGCTCGGAGGACACCAGATGGACGTGAGTTGTGTTTTGCCTGGAAAGCGGGTGATTGTGACGGGACTTGTGGACGAAGGCGTTCATGAAATGACAGCCATGTCTTGTAAGCTCGGCGGAGGTTTCCCGCAGCGTAATTTCACCAACCAATCTGGTAGAACTTTCAAACAGGTGGAAGTTATTCAGTGAGTTTGATTTCAAACAACAGACTCAAAACCAACTTCTCTGAAATCTGTTATCATCAGAA
>BGPT01001648.1:56453-99163 GCA_003297045.1 Symbiodinium sp. clade C Y103 | reverse complement strand
ATCAGAATCTTGCTTTCTGAAATCTGAATATATCCATAAAGGAACGGAGTTCACACTTTTCACAACCAAGCATTTCAGTGAAATGTTTCTCTGAGAATTGCCGTCAATTCTATGTTGATCTGTGGCATTTCACCTCAAGGGTTGTGGCGTGGAGGGTTTAAAACTTGTTNTTCAGTGAAATGTTTCTCTGAGAATTGCCGTCAATTCTATGTTGATCTGTGGCATTTCACCTCAAGGGTTGTGGCGTGGAGGGTTTAAAACTTGTTTTTTCATTCAAGCAAGTTTCTTCAGCCCTCCCTTTCTTTCCCACCCTTGGTCTCTAACTCCGTTTCCTTCTGGGTTTCACCCTTGTATTGCTAGTTTCACGTTGACCGCGACGGCCTACCCTCAAGCCGTTGTCAACTCCAGTGCGTAACTGGCAAAGCACTCGTGACTTTCACCCCCGCTGTCAAAAAGGAGCTGCTGAGCTTTCACTCTGCATGTTGTCTTGTGATTCATTTTCGACGTTGTTTTTAACGGCGCACGTTTTACGACAAGCTGGGCAAACGAGTAAACTAAAACACGTATCTAGTAAACAACGACGGCGCGCGGAGTTTNCGACGTTGTTTTTAACGGCGCACGTTTTACGACAAGCTGGGCAAACGAGTAAACTAAAACACGTATCTAGTAAACAACGACGGCGCGCGGAGTTTCCAAGTGTAGTATCTTGGAAGTTTCTAAACTTCCCATTCATGCCTTGGTGAAATAGAGCTGTCAAGACGTGTGCACCAGTGCAGAGTCAAAGGATGCTATGCTGATCATAAAGCAGTGGAGCATAAGCAGAAGCAAGGGTCGTGACAACCTTCAGGTGCAGCTTCACCCAGCATGGCTGCACCGACTTGTGCTTTCAGGATACTTCCACTGCAGAACCTCCTTGGGTGAAGGTCCTATATCTATTTGCTGTGCGGAGGCGTCACTCGACGTGGCGGCTTTTCTAAGACAAGCTGCATCCTCACAGGGAAGATCAAGTTAGTTCTCAAGGAATTTGACATTGAACGCTCTCCTACACATGACTTCACAGATGTTTCATTATGGAGTGAGTTTTTTCAACCCCTCGAAGAGGGAGGTTGGTGTGTGATTGTTTCCCCACCTTGCAATACATTCAGTCCCGCGCGTTTTCAGTTTCGGCAACACCCTGGGCCAAAACCTTTACGGACACGAGCTTGGCAGCGGGGCTTTCCTTGGTTGAGTGATTTTCACAAACAAAAGGTTGAAGAGGCAGATTTCTTTATTGAGCAATGTTTGAAGGCTTGTGTCATTGCCGCTGACAACTCTGGTTATTTCATTTTGGAGCGCCCAGAGGAATCTGGACAGGTTGAAGGGGAGCACCAGGGCTCCATTTGGCAGTGGCCTGAGGTCTTGGATTTCATTTCCTCTTATGATGCATGTTGTTTCGCAATACATCAGTGCAAATTTGGTGCATTGACCCCCAAGCCGACACGCTCCTTACAAACTCGATGTTGATGATGCACGATGTTTCAAGTCGATGCCACAGTTTGACAGCAATGGTTTTTACACAGGGGGCTTGGAGAAACAACAGGTCAGAAAAGGGGCATCAAAAGGGTTCCCACAGGCTCTTCTTCTGGTAAGCGTGCGAAAGTGTTTTCTGGACCTGTGCGTGGTGCTCAGGTTGTGGTCGACAGTGAGGACGAAAGCAAAACAGTTCCTAAGGAATCAAAGTTCGACTCCGGTTCCAAACAGTTGGACGATGCTGTGGACTTGACAGGTTCCAAACAGTGGGGCAATGCAGTGGATTTGACAGACTTGACAGAAGATGCGGGAGAGCAGACAGACAATCTCGACAGTTTTGATTTACAGGCTTGTTGCAACACTGGAACACCCATCCAAGTTGAATGGGACCAGACATCACGCAGTTTTGTGGATCACCTGGGATGGTAAAATTGGCTGATGCTACTTTTCACATCTTGGCGGATTGTGTTTCGAAATCGATTGGAGACGTCAGGCGCGAGGCATTCAAATTAGTGAGTGGCAAACTGGACAAGTCACCTTTCACGGGATCAGCGTTGGAGGAGCTCCGTGGCAGGTGGGCGGCTTTGCTGGCTGATCCAAAGGATGCGGCAGTGGTTGACGATGGACATTTTTTGAAGGCATTGGCGCAGTGGCTTATGTGCATTGGCTTGTGGAAGAGCCAGATTCTTTTGCTACAGGAGTGTTTGTTGGGGTGGACAAGCCATTGCCCAGGTCGCCTCAGGTCTTTCCCTTCAAAAAGAAACAGCGCAAAATGGCCGGCGCTGAATTTGTTGCTATGGCAGAGAACTTAACTACCCGACCCTTCAGCACAGATTTCTTCAGGCGAGCTTGAAAAGAAGTTCAGAGAAGAAGAGGAACTCGGGAGGATGAAGCAGGAGTATGGCAATCAACTGTGGGTCGCTTCTATGGCCGCCATTTGCAAGCCTGATGGATCTGTCAGGCCACTTTATGATGCTACGCACTCAGTCATGGTGCGCCATGGCATCAAGTATCAGGACAAGATATTGCGCCCGGGCCCTGCAGAGATTGCGGCGATAGTCAGGGAAGCAAGTGACACAGGCGAAGCCCCGTTTTGTGTGAGCGCTGATATCCGGGCAGCGCACAGGTTGGTGAAGATCGGGCGGAGTGTCTGGGGTCTTCTTTGCTGCCGCTCCAGCTCAGCTTCGGACGCAGTTTGGGTTAAAGACAGGCACATTTGGCGTGTCGAGCGCGCCATATATTGGTGGGCAAAGTTGGCAACGATGTTGGGGCGGCCTGTTGGCTGCATATTCCACAAGCGTTGGTTCATGCAGATGATTTACGTGGATGACCTTCATGGGGTTTTCACTGGTGCGGAGAAGTTCCTACTTCTTTGGGTTTGGATTCTGGCCTTGAGATGATTGGGACACCACGTGGGAATAACAAGTTCAAAGGAGGGTTTGCCTCAGAGTTTGTGGGGTTCCATATGAGGTACGACCTGTCGGAAGTGGGCATCTCCAAGGACGTGGTGACTGGCTTTTGGGATGGCTCCACAAAGCGGAACAGCAGATGTTCGTTGTGTCCGCTCGGGACTTCGTGGAATTCTTGGGGAGGCTTGGATTCGTTGCGCAACTGCTGCTGATTTGGTTGAAACCCAACTTGTCCCCTCCGTTTGCTTGGGCCGCAGCAACATCAAAGAGCACGGTCGGTCGGTTGCCAGAGACTGTCATCTTGACTCTTGACCCTGGAGTACATAGCTCTGCAAGTGAAAGTGGAGACCTACATGGTGTCTACGGCACGGCCCACAGTTACGAAAGGGGATCAGTTCAGGACCGATGCCAAGTGCACCGACAATCTAGTTGTTTTGGCTGGATGGGAGCTGGAGACACGCAGGTGGTTTTCTTTGAGGGTCACGTCAGTGGAGGCTCCATACTTTTTCAAATCCTCTGTGAAATCGCAGTGGGCTTCCGCATCAGCTGAGTTGCTGGCTTCACTTCTTGCTCTTCATGCCTTTGGTTGGTTGAAGGAAAGTCGACATAGGAAAGCTGTGGAGCTCTCACTTGCAGGGGGTACAGACAACAGAGCAAACGAATCCCTCGCAAGCAAGAGGGCTACTATGAAGTGGCCGTTGATGCCAATCAACATGCAGCTCTCTGCGCATTTAGAAGGGGCGCGGTTGGCCTTGTCCTTGAGGTGGAGACCGCGTGATGAAAATGTGGAAGCAGATGATCTGACGAATGAAAGGTTTGATGGATTTGATAGTGAAAAGCGAATCATGGTTTCTCTTGCTGATTGGATTTGTCGATACTCCATTCTCTGATTGAGACTCACGATGCTTTCGAGGCTGCAAAGTTGAAGGCAAAAAGTATGAAAGGGTTTGAAGGCAATGTCAAGAACAAGAAAGCTGACGAGACTCCTTGGTAAGATCCTCCTCTGGTGCCTTCTTCCCGTTCCACCTCATTGCAAACTAAAGTGGGGGTGAAGGATTTTGCAACTCAATGGACGGAAAGATTCAATGGAAACTTTGGTGAATTTTCTCATGGCTTTGCAGCCAACTGGATGCGTGGCAGTGAATGAAATTCGATGTGATAATGTCAGACAGGTGCAGACGCACGCCGAATGGCGCAGTCGAAAACCACCGGCTCTAAAAAGATCAGAGCACACTTCAGCTGTCACCATTTTCATGTTTCTTGTGATGTCAGTTTCAATTTGATGAGGGACATGTTCGTTAGATGCCTTGCTTTGACGTCAGTTTGGTTTGAGATTTTCTGGCGATACAATTTACGGTTTGATGCGGATTTCAGTGAAATTTTGTTTTGGCGATTTGCGATGGTGATTCTGGTATGGTCTCTTGAGACCTCCGCCATCTTACCAACACAGCACAACGTGTAGGCATCATTGGGCTTGCCCAATGTATCTATACGGAGTCCTGTGTTGGTCGGGTGGTGGTGGGGTCTGTGGTGGCTGCTTTGGTTGGTATTGGGTGCTTGGGAGTCCCTTGCTTGGAGATCATCGCTGCGACCCTACATGGCCAATGGCGAAGACAACTTGAACTCAACATCAACAACAGTGATTTGTTTCAGCTGCTTGTGAAATTTCAATGGTCGAAATTTGATGTCGCTGGTTTGATTTTACAGAATGGGATACAGCTTGCATTCAGATGTGATTCAGCAAGTTGCTTTTCAGTTGTCACTCCTGAAAGATTCAGTGCAGTGATGTCAAACATTTTGCTGTTGTGCAGTGATGTCGAACGTTTTGCTGTCGTGTTGTTTCATTGGCATTGTGATTCTCTGAATGCAATTTCAACTTGAACACGCAGTTTCGTTGGATGTCAGACTTTTGGTTCACTCTTGCTTGAACAGATTCCATCCATAACTCACTGGAGTCCTGGCTTGGCAAAGGGACAGATTCTTTGAAGTCCCACCCAACCCACCGCAGAAGGGGGGTGAAGGATTTTGCAACTCAATGGACGGAAAAATTCAATGGAAACTTTGGTGAATTTTCTCATGGCTTTGCAGCCAACTGGATGCGTGGCAGTGAATGAAATGCGACGTGTGATAACGTCAGACAGGTGCAGACGCACGCCGAATGGCGCAGTCGAAAACCACCGGCTCGAAAAAAATCAGAGCGCACTTCAGCAGTCACCATTTTCATGTTTCGTGTGATGTCAGTTTCAATTTGATGAAGGACATGTTTATCTGATGCCTTGCTTTGACGTCAGTTTGGTTTGAGATTTTCTGGCGATACAATTTAACGGTTTGATGCGGATTTCAGTGAAATTTTGTTTTCGTGATTTGCGACAGTGATTCTGGTATGATCTCTTGAGACCTCCGCCATCTCACCAACACAGCACAAAGCGTAGGCACCATGATGAATCATGTATCTATGTATTTGTGTATCTATGTCCAAAAATGTGCTGCTGTACTTGCCTTCTTTATTTTCGAGTCTAGCTCCCTGCCGAGCTAGCTTTCGTCCCTTACCTCTGGCCCTCAATTGAGATTTGAACTTGCGAATGAACTAGCTTACCTTTGCACTCCGCAATATTGTTGACGAAAATTGCAAATGGGACCTGCGCATGTATGAACATGATATGTCACCACGTGTGTGCCACTGAAACGGGTCTGTTACCAGAATGAATTTTGTGGAAAAACCGATCAGAATGTGATTCCGCTCAATGGTTTTGATTGAGACCTCTGGTGTTGATTTGGAACTGCGTCGTTTGAATTACAACGGCGTTTTCACCTGGTGCAATTGACATGTGACATTATTTGGCAATTTTCAACATTGTTTTTTGGTTTCGTTGCATCGCGTCAATATACAGTTTGGACAGGAACTGTTGCTTTGGACAAAAACTGAAGTTTGGGATTTTGCTTGTGTTGTTTGTCTTCACCGCAGCTCTGCTTGAGACAATTGGTGGGTGCGGGACGGGTTGCTGTGGGCACCCTGCGGTGGGGTCCTCAGGGAGTTGACCATGCAGCATGCATTGGTAATATTGTGCCGCTTACAACAGTTAGTAAAAAAATCATGCGTATTGTGTCTATTTGCATGTACTATGTCCTATGTATATAGTATGTATGATGTATGGTATTCTTCATTCAATTCCGTATCTCTCTTATATATATATATATATATATACATATTTGTAGAGGATTGTTGTTTTTTTGCAAGGTGACAGCGATGGTTTCACATAATCCTACTGTGCCTGATGTAGTGAGCGCAGGAGGGGCCCGACCGCCTGGCAGCCTCGGCTGTGCAAACAGGCAGCGGATCATTTTGGTGTGCGATTTTTTTGTGCGGACTTTTTGGTTGATTTTCTTCGAAAAAATGTTCAGATGCTGTAACCCCAAAAGGATTGAGTAGACTTGAGTCGGTCGTTATACACTTTGGCAGGATTTTGTTTACCAACTTCTGAGTAGACGAAATGACTGTGCCTTGAGGCACAGCCACCCCAAAGGCGATGATGCTTGAATAGCGGCCGCAACCTGGGTGAGACCCTTACTTTTTTGTGTTGAACCCTTCTCTGATCAGACTGCGTTTGGTTTCATTGTATATTCTGTTTGACTCTCACAGAATGGCAAATCTGCATTCAATGTGTCAGACTGCCTCTTGTATATATTCTTAGAGTTTTTTCTTTTGTCTTCGCACTGAGGGCAGCCGTGAGTGGTATGGATTGTGTCATATTCCTCTTTGTGTAATGTCAAATAACCTTTTATGACACATATTAGGGGCATGTGACTAAGCATCAACAACCGATCCGAGTCAATTCAAACTTGAAGTTGCACAACACACCTTTGAAGACAGTACTGTTTGGAATTGTTTTTTTTGCTTGACCACTTCAATTTGCACTATGTGCTGTTTTTGGTTTGTTTTTTTTTCCCTTGCGTCATTTCAATTTTGTGATCGTATTCAAGGCCGCGTTGGGACTGACCGTCCCCAGAGTTTGCATTTGGTTTGGAGAACCCAGCCACTGCCTCAGCAAAAATCAGCACGGTGATTTGGAACTGCTGCGCTGAACAGACTTTGGTCGCAAAATGCAGGTTGCGATCATGGGAATCTTGTTCAAATCGCAGGCCTCAAAATCCGTCCCAGTGTTGTGAAAGGCCAAAACCAAAAATGCTGAGCAAATGCAGCAAAACCAAAATCGCAACAGAGCAGCCAACTTTGCATGTTTTCCCTTCAACTCGTTGAAAGTCTGCAGGAGCTGTTCCGCCGCCTCAGCACTCCTGCGAGGCGCATCGGGTTCCGTCAAAGATAGAAGGAACAAAAACAACCTGATTTGTGACGATGCCATGATGAACCACAGCCATATGATGGCACGGCCAGGTGCTTGCCAGTTGCACGGAAGTCATCCAGGCCTGCAGTCTGAGAAATTGGTTGCGTTTCGTGTTTGCTGAAGACTTGCTGAGAATGATTACGTAGGTGTGCACGACGATTAATTCAGAGAGAAACACGTATCAAAAAGTATGTGCAATACCCAACAGTGGCCAGGCACAGTCCACGGGATGCAGTGCAAAAGTCTGGGCCTTGGCTGAGGATTCATAAATCTGGCAGGCATACATCAGCGGGATATTTGGCATATCCTGGCATGCCTCATATATACCTCATATCTTCAGATATCACCACCCGTCGTCATGCCATTGTGGTGTAAGCAAAACTCAGAGGCTCACAGATGAAGTGGGTCAACTCCGGAGCTGCCCGAGCACTCCGGAGCCAGGGGGCCTGGTTTATCCCGGTTTCAGGTGTTTCAGGTGGCAAATCTGTAGGAATTCACGGAACTTGAAGAGGGACTTGAGATACCACAGAACACACATACCGTCATCATCCGCCATCCAGTTGCTGTGCTTCAAAAAGTTCCCAGTCTTTCGATTGTGCCCCGCGGCCTTTACCATCCGCTCTCCCAAGTGCTAGCAGCTACTAGCACATCCTTGCCTACTGATTCAATTTCGAGTCTATTCTTTCCTTTGAGTCCTTTCAGGACACGAGGAAACATCTCGCATAGGCACCAAGTGTAATCAGTGTAGCGTCTGCTAGTGTAGCCGCCCCAATTGCAGGTCGCAGACGAAGACGGAAGAACTATGCAAAGATGTGGATGCCTTTGTGACGAAAGACAATGCAAGCTTTTGGGTCACTCTGAGCCAAGTCCTTCAAGACAGCAGTGGTGGTTGGGCGGCAGAACTGCTTCAGGTGCACAACCACTTGCTCGTCATCCTCAATGTCCTGAAGGTTTGATGGTCATTGATGGCTGTCAAAGATTTTCAAGATGACCAGCCAGGTAGAACACTTGACAGAGACTGTGATTTTCATTGACTTGTTGACTTGTTGGCCCAAACTGTGCAACGGCCTGCAAGAAAAAAGGCAATTAGGAAGAGAACATGTTGAGGCATATCAAGCGAAAACAAGCATGATGTAGTTATGTTGCGAACTAAGGCATGAAATAATGTTGCAGCAATTTTTTTCCACCCGGTTCTTGCCAGACTGTCAGCAATCAAATCAATTGGATTCACCGTTGCTCGTTTACACGGCTTTCCAGTTCCACCAAGTCAAGTAAATGCACTGAAACGAACTGTATCAGCACCATGTAGTACCATGTAGGTACCATCCAGTACTAAAAGATTGCAGACAAGTGCGAGCGTGATTACATTTTTCTCCGTGATGAATTGATATTTTTCCGCTTCTCAACATGGAACTACCACCTGAGTGTACCGACGCCGAGACCCTGCAGGACCGGTGTGGGTGCGTGGTGGGGGTCTCGCTTTCACAACACAAATTTGGCTGCAAAGGATGTGCTTCTGTGAATCTGAACAACTTTTTGCTGCGCAAAACTATCAGCCGGCCATGACTCAGTGGCCTAAAGATGACAGATATGAAAAGATGACAGGTAGAGGCTGGAACAGGCTGGAACAGGTCTTTGTTGAGGCAAGCTGTCACAAGGTGATGTTTTGAAGCTGTCAGGCCAAAAAGGCGCCAACCAAGGCATCGCTTTCCAGGTGCGAAGGGGGCAGCAGCAGGTTGTTCAGCCGAGCCGAGGAGAAAGTAATTAAAAGTAATTACCATCAGAATGCACTGCTTTGATCTAGCTCATCTGAGTAAAGGCTTCTCATCCAGGTTTTGTTTTGCGAAGCTGTACCTCCATCTCTTCATCAGTCTATCCACACGTCTGTTAGATGGTTTAGAAAAGAGTCAACTCATTCCTTCTTTCCAAGCAACTGTCAACATTTCTGTTCGAAACTACCACAACATAATTTTACTGTGCAGCAGACAGTGCAGCTGGACTGCTGAGCACAATACAAGATATACATCAAGATATGAGCAACTGCATTGATATCATTGTTGTATCGTTGGTATCATTGGCATCAACTACCTGAAATTGCCGGCTCTCAGGCCACTGGAACTGTCGCATTTCTCCCTGCACACACCGCGGCAGTCTGCTGCACCATCACCAAGGCGAATCTGAGCCCTGGGCCCGATGAAATGATGGCAACTTTCCATAGCTTTCCATAACTTTCCATAAAAACATCAACATTTGGATACATTTGGTCTTGAAAAATCTTGAAATGTAAGGAGATAAGGATATAAATGATATGACTCATATGACTTTCAAATGAATCCAAACAAGTTGAGTGTCTTAACCCCACACCGAATTTTCCCAGAGGTGCTGGATGAGATTACATGATCTTCCTGTATTTGCATCAAGCCTAATGGAATTTGCCGAGCTTGCTGCCAGGGAGGGGAGCGATGGAGGGATGAGTCCAAAGCTCAGAATGTTTGTGCTTTTGCTGTAAGGCTCTGTAAGGATCAGACCAAGACAACTTATGGAGGATCAGACCATGAATTCATCAATAGTCTTGGTCGAGTGCTGTGAGTCTTTCAGTGAAGTATGGTCTCAGGGTCCCATGCAATGCTGTTGCCCTTGCTTCGCGTAAATAGTTGCATTCTGATGCATTCCAAACTTCTCAGTGTCCAGGCACTGCAATTCCACCGGCTAGGCCCTCAGAGAGAGAGAGAGAGAGAGAGAGAGCGGCTTAAACTTGTCTCTTGAAATGTTTGAAGCACAGTGCTGTTCTCACACAATGGACGAATCCCCTGGTGGCAATCCGACAAATTTGAGGAGGTTGGGAGCAAATGCTTTGAGCCTCCAACTGTGTGTCATTCAGGCTCATTCTGAATCATTCAGGGTGTTCATTCCAAGCTATTCTACCTATCTTATCTTTCTACGTATGTACATATATATATATATGTAATTATATGTATATGTAGATGTATATGTATATGTACATATCTATTTGTCTACACAACTCTACAGGTACATATATATGTACATATGTACATACCCGCATACATTTGACATTACATAGAACATTCTGTCTATAGCTTTGTCGCTGCTGGATTGTTGCTGCTCTGAGGATGGCGCAGAACATGAACAGGAGGCAGCTCTAAACTACGAGCAACTGATCTCAAAGAATTTGCCTTATGAGACCACAAACAGTACATCATTGCGTAGGTGACATCGTCATGAAAGCGGTATGGGTAGGACCTTGGGAGATGAGGAGCTTGAGCAGATTGCTGCTTCACCTTCCAGTGGAATCCTCTGAGGTGGCACTTTGAAATCTTGATACTTGGCTGACTTGGCTTTTCTAGCTCTTGCTGCTAGATCTCTTTGGGTGAAATGATTGTTTTGCTGGCATCGCCCTTGGCAGAAAATGTGGAGTCCTTTCACCTAACCTCTTGTGGATACCAGCTGCAAGGGTGTAACTTATCGAACAGCCAACTTGCGCTGGTGGTAGATGAAGGGTAACCACTGGGTTGAGGGGTCATGATGGTCATGATGGTCATGATGGTCATGATGGTCATGATGGTCATGATGGTCATGAATGTTGATGGGAATCCAAGGAACCATTTGCCCCGTGACACTGCCATGGCTTTGATGGACCATTTGAAATCCCTAGACTCCGAACGACAAAAAGCGCAGCGCTATGCCCGAGAGTTGCACCTCGATTTGGTTGGTGCCATGATTCTGATGTGCCATGCATTGTGAGCATGGTCAATCTTCAAATCCTTCGCTGTTTGACATTTTTTGTTCATTTTGATGTTGAAGCCGCCAGTTTTGAATGTTTGCTTGGAGAATTGCACACCATCCTTGCAAAATTGACTCAGGAATCAGTCCAATAAGGAGCTGCATCGTCGACTTCAACAGAAGAAAGACCCTTGGATTTGCTTTGCAGGCAATACCAAACTTTCATATTGGTTGACCCCAGCATGACCACAAGGCTGCTGAAGGTAGCTCAGAGAAGTCCTTCAGCTTGAGTCACCAATGCCTGAGACATTCTTCTGTTTGAACATGTACGGAACTGCAGGATGGCACAAGGAGTTCGAAGAGTTGGGGCATTCTTTCACTGGTCATAGTCTGCTTGGTAGTGCTCAGCATAGGCCGGTCGGGGCTTGAGCTCATATTCTTCAGAGGCTTTGTCCAGTCCCCTTTGCTTACATGCAATTTCAGACAGTTGACGATGCAAGTCAATATGGAAGAGCATTATCTGACGTGTGTTTGATTTTGAGAGTCAGAGCCAGAGTCAGAGCCAGCGTTATAATGCTTTGCTGTCATCAAGAGTGAATTTGAAAGGTCTCGTAAACTTGTAAACGGTGGAAAGAAACTTCCTGACCCCACGATTTGTTGAATAGCTTGAAACCACCAACCAGGTGCCGGCGCCTTGATGGATGTGCGAAAGCCACTCCTGAGCGGCATTGACACTTTGCGGGGGCTCCTTGCAGATGAGGCGGGCGCCCCAGGGCCGCCTGGGTTTCTATCGCGAGTTCAGCTTGAACTCAAGACTTGGGACTCCTGAGCATCTCGAGAGCACCCACAGACTTTAACTTCTAGCAGTCGAGTCTAGCAGGGAAACAAAGAGTATGTTGCACTCATGCAATGTATGTCACTTCGTTTGATGAGTCTCAATCTGAACAATGCATTGAGGTTTTGATATTAAAGACATCAATGGACATCATGAGAACCAGAACCTAGGTTCATTTGGCAGGGCTAGACTGAGTTTTGAGAAGCGGAAGCCAACATCTCCATTGACTTGCAGGCAACGCAGACAACTTCTTCCACTGAGGAGATGCAGACGACTTGCACCCTTGAGGCAGCTTCTGTTGTCATGATTTGAACTATGGAATTTCGGAGTCGTTCTTTTTTTTTCTTGTGATGAAAGTTGGTGTCTCTCAGCAGTTTCTTGCAGCTCAGAGCCATTGCCCAGGGCCAAACCACCTTGTCCAACGTGACCTCGACGACAGGCAGCGAGCAATTTGACAGGTCCAAAAACTTGAAGGAAAAGAGATATCAGGTATCACTGGTATCACAAGCAAATCGATAACACCTATGGCTTTAAGAAGGATACTGTAATTTTATCAAAAAACTACCGGTTTTAGCAGTGGCTCTCAAGTACTGGTAATCATTCTATCCTTTGATTTTTTTTTGATCAAGGACCTCTCTGACCAAGGGATAATCCTGACACAACACCTGGCTCAATACAGTTCCGGGCGTGGCCCAGTCAGGAGCTAAGTCTCCGGAAGAGGCCCAGAGTTTGGAAGTTTCACCATACAGCGATGCTATCAGTTGAGGGGCATCTTGAGATATTGAAAAGTCCTTGAACATTTTGCTGTCCTTGAAATGTGAGAAGGTCTGTTGGTCTGTTCTTTGCAAGGAGACACTGCAAGAGAGCGTGACGAAGGAGGTTGATCCAAAGCTTCCTGGCGAGAGTGCAGCAAGGGACAGGTGCTGATTTGGAGGTTATCGTTTCCAGGTTTCCTTGGCCAAGCTCGCTTCTGGTGACACAAATCCTGTTGGACCTCCATGACCTGCACGTCATTTGGTGCGTGTGGTGCAAAGGATTCAGCAGCTGCAAACGGAGAACATCCAGATGAGAGTGCAGCTGGTCGCCTGCTTGAAAGTTTCGGTGCTTGGAATCTCCATATCCCACTTGAGCCCAATTGGTCAATGTGGAAGTTGCCGGCCACAGCCATGCCTCAAAATGCAATGCAGGAAAGACTGTGGATCATGATTGAGGAGGCTGAGAAGAAGGGTGAAGACCAAGTTTGTGTGCTCCTGAGTTCAGAACGCTGCCGATATGTGGAGGTTGAAGTGTCAAGTCCTTGGTAAAATCACAGAGTGGGTGCAAGGGGGGCCTCCCGGGCAAACCAGAACGTCAATCTTTTGAGGCTGCAAGTTTCTTGTCCCTTCTTGGCATCTTCACCTTTTTTAATCCTTTTTTCACTTCTTTTCCTTTTGAAGTCTTTGTACGGAGGCACCCAGCGTCGCCAGCTTTCAAAGAGTTATCCGTTGCCTCAAATTTATCTTAGTCTCTGGGCTCGTTGCGCACTTGTTTCAGCGCCTTTGTGCTGTAGATTGAACTTGTCCAAAACGTGAGTCAACTCCAAGTTGTCCATGCTTTGCTGAGTGCCAGCACACTTGTGTGCAGAAAGACTTGAAAACCATCCACAACGTGGGATTCAGGTGGACAAGAGATTTTCTCCTTATTTTTGTGTGATGAAAGGCGACCAGAAAAGGAAAAAAAAGTAGAAATGTGAGGTGGCAAAGTCTTGCACAAGATATGACTTTGGCAATGTAACACGTCTGACATCCTTGGAAGGGGGATGCCCACAGGGGATGCCCACAAGCACTCCAAAGAACTGTGGCCAACAATCTGTTTCGCTCCCTTTCATTTTCTTGTTCTTTCTTCTTCTTTCCTCATTCTTGTCTTGCTATTTTTTGTTTTTCCCTTCTCCGCTTATCTCCGCATTCTTGCGTAATAGTGCAGTCTACTGTCCTCTTTTTTCTTGTTCTTATCTTCTTCATCATACTTTCGTTCCATATTTCCCTCCTTTTCTGCTTCTCTGTTTTTGCCTCCTTTTCCCTTCTTTCTCTCTTTGGCTTGTTGCTGGTGAGGTTGGAAGCTGTGAGCAGTGCTATTGCCAATGATGACTTGAGAAATCAATAGAAGCTTGCTGCACAGGGACTGGCAAGGGAATTGCATCACCGAAAAATGTCGAAATACACGCACAAGGTAAAAGAGTTCCATGTTTCTGCACACGAGGATCGTGTCTTTCAAAAAGCCAAGTCCTTGCGTAGACAGCTTTTCAACGCCAAGACCCACTGTACATAGAAGTAACTGGCCGTGTTGCCGGTAGTGATCTTCAGAGTCCAGAAGTGATCCGGTGGCATGATTTGTCCGCGACTGCAAAATGGGGCGGTGCCGGTTGAATCTTACTGACACAACTTGACACAACTTGTCACAACTTGTTGTCCTTTTGCGAAAATTGTGAAAGCACTGCAGATGTCGTCTTTCAGGAGCTTTCTGAGACCTGTGGGAAGAACGACGTTTTGCACGGACGAGCGAAGGCAGATGACGTATGTTAACTACATCATGTAGAAAGCAGATCATTCCCACTGTGTAAGATTGGAACTGTGTGCAAGATATTGATATGGACTTCATTGACTTGATGGACCTTGGCAAATATTCTTTGAGACAAGCTGGGAAGAGGAGAACAGCCACAAGAGTTGTAGATGTTGTAGGCATTCTCCTGAGTCTGCAGGTCACTCAGGAGCAGCTGCATGTGCTGGAGCAGTTTTTGGCTGCTGATTTGCCCGCAGCAACCCCAGGATATGTTGCATGGCCAAGAGTTTTGTTACAAGCAGATGCTGCAATTGCTAAAGCGGCTAAAGTTCCAATTGCCTGTTCTAGTAGAGTTGGAAGCATTGAGAGACTCTGCAATCCAAAGATGAAGCGATTTCTACTGGGTAGCTCCGTACCCGGCTGCACCATCATGGAACCTCTGGGAATCAGGTGCAGCTGCTCTCTCAGATGACAACTCTGGACTTCGAAGTCCGGAAGGCTGGAAGATCAACTGATTGGCTAAGTGAGGCCACTGTTCCAAAGTTGATATTTCTGGAGATGTCCAAGAATCGGGTAGTCTTTTCATGTTTTTTTTCTCAGTGATCAGGATGTCATGAACGTTTGCTGTGCCCTCCTTTGGCCGGACCTGCCCGAAGAGGTGGCTGCCCAGGCGGGGTGAATCGTGTAGTGTCCTGACTATCAAGCTACAATTTTGGAAAGATTAAAATATTGGAAAACTAATATTTTTTGCTCAATTCTGCCCTTGATTCAGTTGCAATCCATTGCATTCCCCTTTCTGACTTCCTCTGAAATCGTCGCACTGCAGGTCATGGAGTATGTCCGGTTTCACCCAACTCTCTTCAACAAGTTGATGGACAGCTATGCCAACGAGGAGGTGAGGGGTGAGCGTTGAAATGTGCAAGGCGGAAGGCGTCGGTTTTGATCAATGAAACATGGCAGTTTAGTTGGCCTTTGGTTGGAGGCTGCACTCTTCTCTGGTGCGGTTCTTCGCTCTTTCTTTCGCTATGGGCAACTTGTGTCTTGGATGAACGGTTTTAAGCATGTTGAAGTTACGTTTCTGATATTTCAAGCACACCATGGCTTTGGCATGCTTTTGCCAATCCACATACAGTCAGATAGATTTGAAACAAATTGTAGCTTTGAAACATGTGCAGTGTTTGCTGCTTTCTCGGCCGATTCTGGTGCGTTGCTGCTGAGCACAGCACGACGAGGTTGAGACTTTTTTAACAAGCGGGAAGGCGTTTGAGCTGATTGGTTGCATGCTTAGATAAAGCAGTGTGAAGTTCGCAGGCCTTGATTTTCAATGCCATTGGCAGCTCAGCAACCAGCCAGTGAGGTAAACACACACAGGGGTTCATGGAATTTCTGTACTGTTCATCATCTTTGAATCGATTGAACAGTCAGCTTCGAGAACCGTTGAACACTTACCATGTGACTTGATGTCAACATTTGATTTCTCCGCAAACTCTTCATGTCAGGAAAAAGTACGTCAGTCAGTTCGTAAAAGTTTTGGCTGAGAAGATTTTAATCGCCACAAGTGCGGAAATAGTTTTTGTCAGCGGTATGGGATGCAGCTGCAGCAAGCCGTCTGCGTCGGAGCCACGCAGTGGCCATTGGCTCCCAACCTTGCTGACTGCCCTGCCCGCACGAGGCTGGAAACCACACAAGCCCACAAGGAGGCGTTGAAGTCTCGTGCCATGCCTCTGAGGGTTCCAAGTGGCATTTGGAGCTGCTGGCTGTGAGCGCCGACTTGAAGCTGCTAGATCCGCAGTTTGTGGCGACCCGTTGTGACTTGGATGGCTCCGGAGATTTAGATCTGCATGAGTTGAAACAAGCGGCTCGGGTCTATGGCATTTCCTTCAGTGGCAGCTCAGGAGAGAACGATGACCATGGCAGTGTTGATCTCGGACTTCTGATGGATGGCCAGGCGCGCATCAGCAAAGGACGCTTCGCTGAAATGGTGGCCTCCCGACAGAGAAACACTTCGATCAGAGCCTTTGAATGAATAAGTGGAAGTCTTGATATATATTGGGTGCTCAGAATATTTGCAGAATGTCTTCACCTGAATGCAAGGTAGGGCTAGTGATAGATTTGCTGCAATCTGCCCTAGGCTATTTCCATGACTTTGGATATACTATAGCACTTCAGAAAGGTGAGCGATAAAACATGAATTGAAACCGGGACAGATGGGCGCCCATGGGGTTCCCTCGTCGTCTGTGCCCCTAAACCGCTCTTGGGGCTATACTGTACTTGCTCGAAACATGGTGCTTTAATAGGGGCACAGATGATCGCAGTGAAGCAAAGTGCCACGCAGGCCGCACAAACCAAGTGTTGCACAGGCTTTCGTCTTTAGTCTTGGAAGAAAATCTCGCACGAAGGCGTCGTTTTGACATCTTCAACTTTCAGTCTTGGAGGGAAATCTCGCACGAAAGCGTCGCTTTCACAATGCCCTGATAGTTCCCACCCCCCAACCTACTTTAAAGGGTTGAATCTCCTGGAGAAGTTTCTTCATACTTGATCTTCTTCCTCCATGGTGCCCTGATAGTTCCCCCACCCANTCCCACCCCCCAACCTACTTTAAAGGGTTGAATCTCCTGGAGAAGTTTCTTCATACTTGATCTTCTTCCTCCATGGTGCCCTGATAGTTCCCCCACCCAACCTAAAGGTTTGAAATTTGTGGAGAAGTTTCTTTATACTTGATCTTCTTCCTGTATGGTGCCCTGATAGGTCCCACCCCCCAACCTACTTTAAAGGGTTGAATCTCCTGGAGAAGTTTCTTCATACTTGATCTTCTTCCTCCATGGTGCCCTGATAGTTCCCCCACCCAACCTAAAGGTTTGAAATTTGTGGAGAAGTTTCTTTATACTTGATCTTCTTCCTGTATGGTGCCCTGATAGGTCCCTCCCCAACCTAAAGGTTTGAATCCCCTTCAGTTCCTTCCCGAACCTATAGGGGCGCAGTTGATGGGTTTTAGAGGCGCAGATGATTCGAAAGCTGCTAACAGTTTAGGGGCGCAGATGATGCGTTGTTAGGGGCGCAGATGATGAGTGAACCGCCCATGGAGATGATTCATTTTGTTTTGGGATATCTACACTGCAAGAAGATGAACGTGTTGGTTTGCATTGCATATTTGATGCTGTTTGGAATGTGAACGAAGACCAAACGATATTTTCCCCACTCCCCGCCCGAATGAGGAACAGTTCCGCACTCTCTGAAGGGGATGGTGTTGGGTCAGCTGCAACACCTGGAAACCTTGTTCATCAAGACTCGATGGCTGGCGGCACAATGCGAAGCCCTCAACGCAGAGAATGCCCAGGAGATTGCGAATGGCACGAAGTTCAGGCAAAAACCAAACTTATGCCTTGGACACCTTTGTGGTGACTCTTATGTCAAAGCCTGGGATTTGCAAAGCCCGTGAAAAGGATAGGCAGCGAACAATCAGACAAGCATATCGAAAGTCATCTTTCTCAGAGTTGGTGAATCCCTTTGGCCTCTTGGTTCATTGCTTCGTGTCCCACTACTGGAGCCACGACTTCAGCAGCACCGTCACAGCTCTGAACCTTTGGGCAGATGCAAATTACCAGAGGATGACGTCAGTGAAAGAAGCACTGGTGTTTTGGATTTGTTTGTTTGCCTTGAACCAGCACAACGTGGCCGAGGAGGTCGGAGACAATCCCAGCAGGGACCATTCAATGCCGCACTGGCACAAGCCACAGGTGGTGCAGTGATGGTCTTGGATGACCAAATTCGGCGTGTAAGTGTGTTAAGTTTGCAACGCTGCCACAGCAGCAGAGACACTCTGTCTCCGCCTCTGCAGCGTTGCAAACTTACACACTCACACGCAATTCGGCCGTTCAGCCGCTGAGAGATTCGGCATTCAAACTGTGAGCATCGAGACGCTGCACGCCACATGTGAAGCGTTGTGGACAACGTCAGCCGCGAAGGCCCAAAGTTCAGTCACTGCAGACAAACACCAGATCTGGGCAGACATCGCTAACCAATTCGTCAGGGGTACCATAGAAGAGACAGGTGCCCAACTCCGGTTCCAAATTTTGATTGATAAAAGGGGCGCTGAAGACATAGACAAGATCTTCTCAGATTTCGATCTCTACGTCAGGTCTTTGCTCTCCACCGCAGTACTCAACCTCTTGCTGGCAAAGGGCCAGCATGCTTCGGCAGCGAAGTGCTGCGTCTACGGCGCGCAGTTCGGTTCTGAGGAGCTGACAGAAATCTGCAACAGTTTCGCGAAGGAAAGCGTTCGGCAAGAATGGCTGAACAGCTTGCTCATGAAGGCATCAAGTGCATCCACGGCACAGCTCCTCCTAGAACATGGTGCTGATGCGGGAGCAAAACAGTTGTGGGGTGGTACCACCGCACTGATCATTGCTGCTGCAGGTGAGCATGAGGATGTGTGCGAGCTGTTGTTGACCCATGGTGCTGTGGCCAAGCTCTTGTTGGAGCATGGTGCTGATGCAGGAACAGCACACAATGATGGTTCCTCAGCACTGATGGATGCTGCTATAGTTGGCTATGAGGCTATTGCCAAGCTCGTGTTGGAGCATGGTGCAGATGCAGGAGCAGCAAGGAATGATGGTGCCACGGCATTGATGCATGCTGCTGCACGTGGCCACGTAGCTGTGGCCGAGCTGCTATTGAGGGATGGTGCTGATTCAGAAGCGGTAGAGAATGATGGTGTCAAAGCAAGGAGGTTGGCTTGGCGCGGAGGCCATCAGGCGATGGCTGATCTCCTTCGGACACATAGGGTAGCTGCTGCCAGGATCAGATTGCAGAACAACTAGATACATTGTATAGTAGTAGCCCAGCCGTATTGAAGAACGTGCAGAGAAAACGGCGCTGTCATCCCAAGAGCGCCGTTTAAAAGCTGTAAACCTGTTGCTGGGCACAAGTTTCTTAAAACTTGGCACTTATCAGTGGTGTTCCTCCAGTCCCAACAGAATTGCGTGTGGAAATGGAGCCAGACAGCCAGATAGCCAGACATCAACCATTCTAAATTCTTGTTTGCTTCTCTTCGCTCTTTTCTGCTTCCATGCAGTCTGATGTCGAGGCTATGCTCGACATCCTTGCATTGATGTGGCAGCAGATGCGTCCGATTCTCATTGGCCCGGAACAGGGGGCACTTGACAGGCCTTCTGCTAGGGAACCTTGACGCTCCGAAGGATCTACACTCTTCGAACGGCCATGCTTGAGCACAAGGAGGCAATACTTCGTTGAGTTTTTGGCGGATACTTTTGCAGTTGCTGCTGAGATTGGCAAATGGCAGGAAAGATAAAACGATATGCTGTTGTATCATGTTGTATCTTGCCACGATTTGCCTTTGTTGAGGTGTCAGGTCCGTGGCTTTTGGCGAACTACGACGAGTTGCTATGGCGGCAAGTTGCTGATGCGTCACAGGAATTCCTTCAGCGGGTTGTGGCCAGTGCCGCTTTGGTCTCCTGAGGTTCTTTGCTTTGTACAATCCTCTTTTGCAATGTCAGGTGCGTTTAAGCATGGGATGACGGTGGGTCCAAGATCAAAAATTGATGGAGAAAGTTGGGATAAAGTTCGGATAGCGTCCAAGAACTGGTTGTAACTGAGTAGAGAGAATTCCATGCCTTGGGTCCTGCAGGGTTTGTAGGGACCTCATACAAGTGATAGGTTTGTCATGTAGAGATGGTTGGGGACGTTGGGGAGGTTTGCGTGAAGCAAAGTGATAGTGTTGATGGCTTTTGAGCATTTTTGAGATGAACGTGGGTCAAGAACTCCCGCTTTGGCAGGATTACGTCGTGGAGCGACAGGCAAAGCTGGCCTGAGAGACTTCCAATCCCAAAGACAACTGACATATGGGCTTCTACCTATTCTACCTATTTGCAATGTTTCAACAACAGTCTTGTGCATTGAAGATTTAAGCCTTGTTTGTCTGGCTCTTGTACCTAGAATCAAAAAATCTATAGTCATGGTAGCTTTACCGCACTTTGCATGCCACGGGAGCACCTTTTTCCCGAATAAAGTTCATTGGTGCAATGTTGAGATCCTTGATGCCAGGCATTAGCTCTCCTTGCAGGAATGTTGATGGACCGGAAATTTCAGAGGCTGCGGATGGGAGGACCGGAGGACCATGGGACCATGGTAGGACGACGGAGAGCGTCGCCAGGGTGATGCTGAGCTATGTCAGCAATGAACAGAACCTGAAGCTCTGGGCTAAGTTTTTTTTCACTCAGCAGATCTAATATCATAGAGTCACTGGTATAAGAATCAGTGATTTACTTCATGCCTGTGTTGACCTTGAACTTGAAGTTCAGAGTGAGCAGAGTGGGTAGGGACGTGGAACACGTTCCAAGGATTGTGATGAACCTTATGTTGGCCGACTCCCACGCCTTTCAGGTTGAGGCATTTCATTTGTCAGGCACTTGTTCATTGGGAATGCGGAATGCAGCCATTCTTTTGCTACTTTTGGGACACGAGATTTCAAAACGCTATAAGGTTCAAGATCTTTGTGGTTAATCCACAGAAACCACTTCGAATTCAGCAGATTCTCGTGAAAAACAAGGACGGTGGCGGCTGTGGAAAGCTCGTCGAACATGATCAAACCAGATATGCATGACGAAACCTCTCGGAGCAGTGCTGATCACGTTCATAGAGTATTTGCAGTTAGAAAATCGCTTTCAATCAGTAGACCTAGTAGACCGCAGTCAGGGGAGTGAGTTTGATCAAAGACATCCAAGATATTCCAAGAAAATTTTGCCCCCCTGTTTCCAGGGAGTCAAATGGTGGGTTGAAGCATTGGACCGTTTCAGCAGGACCGTCTCGTGGCACTCCTCCAAACCCTGCATGCACGGCTTGGAACTCAGATTCCGAATCCAGGAGTCATAGATTACTGTAACTGATAGGGATGTGGTAGGGATGTGGTTCAAAATGATTGTGACCCAATGGATGATAATTCATTTCCGATTTATCATCACTTATCATCACGTTATTCAATGTTATTCATCATAATCCTACCAGAATCTATCATAATCTACCATCATTTACCATCATTTATCAACTTAATCTTAGCCAATCTCCGTTGTGACCAAGTTGGTGGGTTCATTGGGATCCATTTCTGGTAGGTCCAACGATGCAAACTTCAGCGCTGATCAGCAAAAGGCACAGTGCCATTTCATGGTCCCGGCTGTCACATCTCCTTTGTGACAGTTGGGGCTGTAGGAAAAACAATTATACTATACTCTACTCCAATTTGTGGCAACCTGAATGCTGGACATTATGATAAACCACTGGATGGAATGGGGTATCCTATGTTCAGAAGTTACAGAGTCGGATATGATCACGGCACGACCTTTGTGCTTTTTGGCTCTCTCAAACGGGGTCGATCAGGCACATGAAGTGATGGGCTGTTTTACTATGTTCTATTTCCTGTACCCCGACATCCCTTAAAAGTCGAAACTAATGCGAGGAGGCTAGACTTCTACACATTTTGCTTGCAAGCCTTTTTCTCTTTGAATTTCAACGCAATTTCGACTCACAGTTGGAATTGCTCGGGCCTTTTTGCAAATCTATGCAAGGTAGAATGTCAGATGTTGCTGAATAAGGTGATAGAATGAAAACTCCCACTAAGCTGCAAGATGCTTTGTCAGTCCTCGCGCGTGACATGGCTTAAACCGATATCATTCACTCTTGATTGGGACAAATCTGTCGCAATTTCATGCGCAGGTCATTGGACGTTTGCTCGACATGCAGTCACCGCAGACCTTTCCGCGGTGAGCTTGACATTGGCAGTTTCTTGCGTGCACACTGCGTTCTTTTGGTATTTTTTGTGTATTGATTTCGACATGTGCTGCAAGTATGCAACCACCAGCTGTGACTCCATTCCAGTGGTCACACCTTCATCTTGATCCATGATACTTGATCTTGAGCAAAGAGTACATGCGGTTAAATGGGATTGCATGGTATTTGGCGTTGCATGGCGCTCAGTCTTGGGAGGTGCAAGCCTTTGGGAGAAACTCCGAGTTCTGTCAGTGGGCAAATCCCTGCTCATTGCCAGTGAATGCCCCAGTGAATGCCATCCCAAATGCCATGAGCATCGGTGTGAGATGTTTTGAAGATTTGGCATTGATTCACACTCAGCCTCCACACCTTCAGATCCTCTCATGGAAGCCAGAATCTGGAAAGCAAGGCTCTTGGCTGCCAGGAGGGTTCGAAGGCAAGTCTCAGAACCGAAGCTTGTTGGCTACGAATGTTCCATGGGCCGCTTGTGAGAAACTGGCACTGGAGGAATTTCTCGGATGGGCACTAGGCACTAGGCCACGGCGCGAAGCCACTAAAGCACAAGGCTTTGCTTGTGGATCCTGCGGATCTGTAAAGAGATCTGCACATAATCTCTGGGCTCCTTACTTCTGACCGTACCAGCTGCAGTGAACCTGCACCGGTGTGAGTCTTGCACTGTGGAGAAATGTTGCAGCAGGAGCATGCAGTAGCAGGAGAGGGAGTCACATATGCAGTCTGATTTTCACACCGTTTGTTTTCTGCTCTGAGTGTCTGTGGTGGTGCTGATGACGATGCCCACTACATGATCTCACAGTGTGATCATGACCTGAGTCCAAACAAATTTCCTGATATCCGGTTTCTCAATACAAAGAGCCTGGCGTGAAGTTCCAGTTTTTGAATTGAAACTACAGAACCTGAACCAAGCAAATGTAAATGGCCGCAACTTGCCGCAACCATTTCAAGCGCATTCCCTGATTTCCTCTCTCTTGTCTCCTGGACAAGGACCGTTGAAGTTGAACCCACTGTTCGACTATTCCACACAATGAGATCACAGGTTCCCAGGTTTCAAGGAGCCCAATTTCTTTCCACTTCCCCTCAAGAAACTGAACAAGTGAGTCCTTTTCGTCCTTATCCACCAGGATTTTGACGTTTCGTTCCTTGTGAAAAATGTCTCCCAGTGAAACGAATCCCTGGAGCCTCCATGTTCAGCAGGAACCGACTTAAGTGAAACTTTCGGCCAACATCAGCTCCCATCTAATCATGATCAGGAGTTGCCAGCCTTGGAAGGCAAAGAAAAAGAGCTCCAGCAGGTGAGGTGGACTGTGGCTGACTTTAAGCCCATGAAATATTTGTGAAGACTCAGTGAAGATGCACCTGTGTTCCACACAGCATCCAAGACCTCAATCCTGCAAACCTCCCAAAAGTTGACAAATCATTATGAACCAGTTTCGCAAGTAAGAGTTCCAAACTTGCGATGCTGCGGACCACGAGGGTCAATTCAGGGGGGTTTAAGGATTCATTTTTTTTCCCCCGACGGTCACGTTAAGCGATGACGGAAGATGGACATACCAGTATGACAAGCAAGAATGTCCAAGAACCATCAAGATTTCGAAGAATCACAGATCAGCGGACTCAATGATGTTTGGCTTAAGAATTTGCCGCTTTTTTATCTGCTATTTGCTTGTCTTTTCTCCTAGCCTAGTCCTCTTTAGTTACTTTCCCTGGTTATCTTTTGAGCATCCATTTTCCTTTTTTCCTCAACCCCGATCCTCTCCTGTTTGTCTCACCGTTTTACAGTGGCCCCCCAATGACTGGACAAATGCGTGGGATGACCTGTCTGTACGGAACAGGCCTCATGAGCTTTGGCAGCTTGAAAAGCGATGAAGGCTTGTCAGCTCGGCCCTCAGCTATATGGCAGCTATGGTCTAATTTCAAGTAGGTCAACGTGTCGTGAAACCAATCATTGATAATCCTGCAAGATTCTCATATGACAAGAAAGACGTCTTTCAGAAAGCTTCCCTGCAGTTGGAAAGGCGCTGGAGCACCACCTGGCAACGCGCAGCTATGTAGCTGGGGGTGCCAAGAGCTTGGCGATGTATACTGCCTTGAAGTGTGGTGGCATGGAGCAAATCCCGTGGCTACTAATTATGGCCCGAGGCTGCCGCAACGTGCGAAGATTTCGAGATTTTGATGGAGGCCTTGAATTATTCCAGGTCGATGTGGTCTGTATCGTTGCTGTAGGTGTTTTGCCTGCTCGGCCCCTTTTTTTGAGGTGCCGAACATCAACATGGGAGGGCCGCATCTAAAACGTTCTGATCTCAGACAGTACTAAGTCTTGCTTGAGCTTCGGCCTGATGGCATGTTGTGCTTCTTCATCTGAGGATGGGCAGCTCACATTGGAAACCTGCTCCTCAAATTTCCTTATCGGCAATGGCCACGTGTGTTTACCTGAGAACCTCTTGCCCTATGTTTGTTCAACCCATTTGTGCTACCTAGCAAACGATGTGGTAGCGAGATAATGTGCTACAGTGCTTTCTCCATGTGCCTTAAGCGACATCTCTAGATTGCCAACTGAGCAAGACAGACGTTGCTTTTCTGATCAACTTTGCAGAGTCAAATTACCTTTGAAGACATGGAACATGGGCCTCTACTTTTTCTGTGCCTCATTCGAATGCAAAATAAGATGTCAGTGCAAGTCATTGGCTTTGGTTGTGAGCTCTTGGTGCTTCAAGCATTGAATTGAGGCAGCGGCAGAAGCCACAAGCAAAGCTGCAGTAGGTGAAGCAGCCGAGGCCGCACACTAATGCTCGTGCTTTTTGATTTTGGGGTTGGAGACAGTTCAGAAAAACCAAGCACGTTATCAGACAATTTTGAGTTCGTTTTGATGTTTTTGGGGGGACATCCTGACAGCATTCCTCCATGGGTTGGCCATGTGCAGGATGTGGTATCCACGCCACCCGGTCTGCAGTATGATGAGGAGAAGAGCTTGGAGCTCTGTCGTGGGCACGGATGCTTTGTTATTGCTCTGCTGTCTAACTGTCACCGGGGTCACATACGGGATCCAACATGAGTGAACCGTGTGTTGTGCAGGACGAGGCATTCTTGGTTCCATCAAAGTGTGCCGAGGAAAGCGGTTTGTGGTTGATTGCCTTTGTTGCAGAGTGGGCTCACCAATGGGCCAATGGGCTGATATTCATCCAACTAGGTGGCTCTCACATGGAAGAGGTCAGGAATGAAGAAGTGGGGTTTTTGGTCCAGTGTTGCGCTTACTTCATGGAAGTGCCAGGCGCAAGTCCTCTTTTGGCTACAATCAGTTTCTTTGCTTGCGTTTTTTGGCAAGGATCCGTGTTCCTCAGAGGAGTCTTCCGAGGACTGTGTTTGACTCTCAGCCCAACTGAAGGACCTATATAGATCTATATAGTACAGTGAGATCAACGACGCCATCTTCTTTCAGAAACCAGTGAAAAAAAGTAATTTCCAGCTGACCTTCCTGCTGACATCTTCTTGTAAGTCTGACATGGTTCCCCAGACATTCTGACTGCATTTTTTCATGTGCAGGTCTTGGCATCCGTGATGAGATTGAAGTGTGCTGAGGAGAGCCAATTTCTGGTTGGTGGCTATGTTGTATCATGGATTCATTGATAGATTATTTTTCTTCAAGCAGCTTTGATGGACTTGTATGAAGTTGGAGAGTGCGAAGTGTGAAAAAGTGGTAGTTCGATCAGTGTTGCAATGACCTCGCAATGGGTACTGGGCTTGACCAAGCCAGTAACAAATCTGCGTCTCTGCGGCTTGTAAGGCAGCCCATTTCTGTTTTCTTTTGATTTTGCGAGGATCCATGTGATTCGGCAGGGACTTGCGAAGACTTTGTTGGGCACTCAGCCCCATTAAAGATTTATCCAATGCAGAGAAATCAGCGACGCCATTTACTGGCAAAAGCATTTGAACAATTCAACCGAAAATTGAACCTTCCCACCTATCTCCGGCCATGTGGGTCAGTAATCTCTTTTCTTGCTCACATATTCTTGACATCCTGAACTTCGCATGGAACTATTGACAGTCGTAGCAAGTCCAGCATGACGAAGTGGGTTTTGATTACTTTTGCATTTACATACCAACAAATGGGTATGGGACTTGGTTCCATCGCAGTGCTAGTCTTCAAGCCCTTATTTGTGCTGGTTACATGGTGCGCCCATGTTTGTTTGGGTGTGGTATTGCCAGGCTCTGTGTTTCTCAGAGGAGTCTTCCGAAGATTTTGCTAGACTCTCAGCTCAACTGCAGGACCTCAAGCAACTGTGCCAGAAAGGTTTGTGTAAAACAATTGTGGAAAGTATTTGTTTATTTTTCACCCTGCTTGTGGTGCCCTGTGCTGGGAACTATGGGCGGTCTTGAGTGCAAGCGTCAAATTGAGGCTGAAATCACGAGCAAACTCGCACTAGATGAAGCGGCTGAGGCCGCACGCTACTTGTCTCACCCCTGACAGTGCTTTCTGATTTTGGGGTTGGAATTCAGGGTAGGGGACAGTTCAGAGAAAACCAAACATGCCATCAGAAATTTGAGTTCGTTTTGATTTTTCTGGAGATGTGTTTCGCAGACACCCTGACAGCATTCCTCCATGGGTTAACCATGTCAAGGATGTGCTATCCACAGCACCCCGTTTGCAGTATGATGAGGAGAAGAACTTGGAGTTCCTTTGGTTGCTTCTTCTCGGTACGTGTTTTCTCTACTCCAGCCTAAAGTCGTGAATTTGTTCTCTTGTTATTTGTTGCTCTTAAAACTATGCGTGTGTCTATTCTTCAGGGTTGTTTGCGATGGTGCAATGCTGCCCCTCTGGTGGCGAACTGTCACCACCCATTGGGATCCGGGGCTGTGCAGGATCGCGGCCAGCACATGGCCGACCAAGCATATCCATTCGTGTGGAACGAGGATTGGGTTTGTTCTGTTGTTTCGGAGCTGAGTTTGTGTTCAAACCACCTTGCAGTTTGCTGCATGCCGCAGGACAATGACTCCTTCTTCTACTATGGCTTGTTTGTGTGAAAACCCAGCTGGCGGCATGCGAAGTGGCAGTATGAAGCACAGAGATGTTTCTTCACATGATATGGGGATGGGTCAAAACCTATTATTATCCATTTCAATGGGATGAACATCCATTTACCAACTATTTTGATGTTCACTAGGTACCAGGGTTTTGACTCATAGCCATATGACATATTTTGAAGTCTGAAGCAAGACGGCAGGGACGTTTTTCATAGCAATTGTCATATTATGCCAGTGTGTGTGTGTGTGCGTGCGTCACTAGACACCCTTCTCTTCCAGATATTTTATGTCGATCCATGCAACAGCTTCATCGAGACGCTACCAGAGCATCGGGGCAGTTTCCCAGCAACCCTTTGGCCAGGGACATGTCATGGAAGTGTGCGCGTTTGGCTGAGTAGGCACAGACATCGGCAGGATATTTGATAGGATTTGGTGGGGCGGACTACAGATTTCCGCCTGAGTTCCTGCCCTCAGCAACCACCGTGGCATGAGTATTTGCATTGCCAGCGTTGTACAGCTGAAAGCAGTTGGAAGGTCAGCGTCCCATCTTGCGAATTTGATTGGCCAATGAAGCCAGAACATCTCGATCGATTTCCTTGTTAAAAACTGGCTGGTCCCAAAGTTGAACATGATGATGATGTCGATGATGAGGACGCGGAGGATGAGCAGGATGAGGAGGATGAGGAGGATGAGGAGGACGCCGTTCATGAGGATATGATGAAAATGAGGATGCAGAGCATGACTTTAACAATTATTGTGAGTGCCGTGATGGTGCAAACCATATTGGCCTGGAGGTTCAAGTTGGTTTGCTGGTGCAGGCCCACAGAAGAATCCGATGCAGCGTTATGGTTACGCCCTCCTTGGCTCAGAACAGAGTCGTATGTGCCACATTGAGCAAAACCACATTTTGGCCAAGTTATTGTTTCTGATGGCGACCCTAACCTACTTGGGTTGCACCCATGAGCACAACATGACCATTGAACAAGGTTATTTTTTCGTGAAACCTTGAGATGGAACGCCAAATGGATCCAAATGCATTTTTTTAGTTTTGAGATGCGATCTTTAGTTTCTCATGCTTTCATGTTCAACTGACTATGCAACACGTTGTTGTGGTCCTTGCTTTCGTTGGCATGCCCAAGCTCGCCAATGGCAATCCTTGTGATCAAAGGCGGCAAACATTTCGATCCTGGCGATGTTGGATGACCTCGATTTTTTTTGATTTTGAATTGCGCACAAAAACATGAACCAGATAGGAAATGCATTTGTTCTGTACACTTACTGTAATTTTATTCCTGTTTCCTTTTATTTTTTGCTTTGCACTTGTGCTTGAGAAGTGCCAAACATGTGCACACCGTTACAACAGGTGAGTGGATGTGAGCCTCGTGAGCCTCGGCTCTCGGCTTGGCGCCCATGGTTGCCTAGCTGCACTGATGTGGGTGTCATATATATATATAACTATATATATATATATATATTTGAGGCAGTGTTCCCTGTTGTAGATGGTGCTGGAAGATGTACAAGGCCCAGCCAGTTTTTTTACCGCAATGGAGAGTAGTGTTCGAGGCATCTTTATTTTTCGAAATTTAGCTGAGGCTTGGAAAACGATAATACACTCTTCAAAAAACGATACTATTTGCTGACACTAAAAAGCCTGGAAAACGACAATACACTCTTCAAAATTTGCTGACTAAGAGCTATGTATTAAATATTGATGGTGGCCCATATATCCTTCTTGATGTTCGAATTCTAGACTTCGACCACTCGTCTACCAAGGATGATTCGTGCTGCTGTCCAGTTTACATGCATGTCAAGTCGTTTGCTTTCATTCAAACTTGCTTTGAAGTCATGAGTCAAGTATCTCAACTCAAGTCCATATTTCAACTTCACCAACCAAATCTTTGAGAGAAATGCATGCGCACATGTTGCAACAAGTTGGAATCTTCAAAATCACATGGCAGGCGCAGACAGAAATGGGCGCTTCCACCTGGCCATTTCAGCCGCATCTACAGGCCTGAATAGAAAATGAAGTACCTCACAATAGCCTGCCTGGTCAAGTACCTAAGGGGCACACCAGCTTTGCATCGTTTTTTCAGTGGTACTGTCCAGTCAAATTCGGCAACTTGACCATTGCTATGCCTCCAAACATCATTTCAGCATGCCTTCGATTCCCTGAATTGATGAAAATTCGTCACAGTCTGATCCTCAGACTGTGGCCACAAACTTTTATAAACCCCGCATGTTACTGGATGACTTTGATTACCCAAGGGATGAAAGAGCAAAGCATTCTGCAGATCGGTCGGCAGCCGCAGGGTCATTGGAAGGGTTGTCGCAGCTCGAGGATTGCCGTAGCTCAGCTGAATCTGGGGAATCTGTAGCCTGCAGGCCTGCAGCTGCTGTACGAACTCTTCGAATTTTATTCATATCAAAGTTTTTGGAGCTGATTTGCCATAGTCACCATTAGTCACCATGGTGTGCAGCCTGGCAAACAGTCCATAATGCCGAGGAACACAGACACGAGAGGCAAATCAGACCCATACTGTGTGGTCAAGGCTGGGTAACTTGCAAACATGGACGGGATGTGAAGGTAATGGAGTGGAACATGGTGCTGCCTTCACATTGCGCCTTTTGCGGCTTTAACTTCAGCAACGCCTCCTTCTGTCATTGTTATGGTTATTGCCTGTAGCGACCCAAATTGAACTAAGTCCAAATTTGAAGTGGGCGCAACGTGTTGCCACCTTGAACAGGTTTCCCACACAAGGATTGAAGCAAAAGAATCTTTATCCGAGGCAGTTGGTTTGGATTCACCATCTCCCTCAGGGCATCCGCTCCAACAATCACATGGCAAACATTTGGATCACGAAAGCAGTGCAGCACCTTGGCCTCAACAGAAATTTGACACAGCCGCTGACTTCTTTGTGACCTTTAGAAGATCTCTGCAACCGAGGAACACACTATCGCCCCACTGGGAGGACATCAATTTTGAGGGTGGGGTCTGGCACAAGCAAAATATTTTTTTGACTAGTCACCAGTTAGAGTAGTTTCAGTGATGCAGTGAGACAGAAACCATGATAATGTAGCATATTTCAATATGAAAACCCACATGCGAGAAACGATCACCTAGTGAGAGCTGGGCCCTACAATCTGACCACCAAAAGGAGTCGTTTGACTACATGGTGCCTCCAGAATGGGGCTTGGTGGAATTGGTGGGTCTGAAGGCCTGTGAATGCTTCACCGCTTTGCGGCTCACAGGGGCAACGGAGGGACATTTCCCTCAAAAGCATGGAAGCCCATCATTTCTTGTGCTGGTCCTATTTTGGATGGAGTGTATTAGTGATGGGAATGTAGCTGAACAGACAACGAATTTGTGCCGTCCCATTCAGTGCTCCGTTTGAACGCCTGTTTGACCAACTGTCTGACCAACGCAAGAGCCCAGAGATTTCAGAGCAAGAGCAAGACGGCAAAAGTCTCCAAAGAGAGTTGTTTCTTGAGAACACATGCAGACTGACACGTGTGGTTTCAGCTTCTGATTGCTTCCGGAACAGAAACCAGAACTGTTCTTCAAACAGCTGGAGCGGTAGGAGTTTGAAATAGACGTCGGCAACGGGAGGCCATGGTTTTCGATGCGGACGATTACATAATTTCCTACCAAGGAGACTGGGCCGGGGCAATTCAGTGCAGAAAGCAAGATTGGATGGGCTTATTTACAGTATCCAAATTGTTCCAAATTCGTGCATGTGTATATTAGTACATGTATATATAGATATATATATATATAAACATATATATACATATATATACATGATATATATATATATAATGTATTATGTATATGTATATATATATATAATATAAATATCATATACGGCTATATAGCATATTCATGCTGTACTTTGAGGTGCATGGAATAGACCAATTTAGTTGATTTCCGTTGCTCGGCGACGTTAAGCTATCTATTCTGCAAGATGCTGCAAGCCGCTGAGACACAAACAGGGTGTATCATTGGCGGTTTTCTGGTGGCCTAAAACCGCAAAACAATCATACCTGAATGAGCTACAGAAAGGTGCACACGGACAAGATTTCAGCTGCAGAAACTTTGAAAATGAAGGTCATGCAGAAAAAACAATACAAGTGGCATGGAAGTTAAAAAACATTTACATTTTCTCAGAATTCTTGTTTTGGAATATCCTCGAAGTTGGAGCTTCTTGAAAGAAAACCTGTGAGAGGGAAGCATCATCAATGTAGTTTGGATTGTAAACACAGGTGATACTTGCTCACTTTGCTTCTTTCTCAGGAGGTTACATGTGCCGGCAAACTTTGGCTCAACTCATCAACTCCCGCAGCCCACTTCGATTTTGTCCCGTTTTTATCCTGTTTTGCAAGGCAGCTCGACTTTGGTGCTAATATGAGGCTGAGCTGGTCCATGTTGGCCGTGTTGGTGCTTCCCATGATCGGTGCTTCTTCCGCTTCGTGCAGTGGTCCTGATTCTAGCTGCGCTGCGAATGACATGGAGGAGACGAATGTGCTGCTGCAGATGAGCGAGGTCAACGAGGGCACAGATGCTTTGAGAAGTGACTATGCCATTCCACCTAAAGAGGAGAGTGGAGAATCTGGAGAGGAGACTGGGGAGAAGAAGGCCAAGAAGAAGGGATTCTTTGGGGGATGGTACAAGCCTCATTTCTTTAGGCACCATCCATTCTACCGCCGCAGGTCGCCCCGTCCGCATCCAACAACTTCAAGTCACTTGAATCTGCTCTTTTGATCGTTTTTCGTAGTTTGGGAGATGTTGATTTTCTACAATAGCCTTCAGCAACTAGACTCCGACGAACCTCAGTGTGGGAATGATGTGCGCTTTTTTGATCCAGGTACCACTACGACGACGGCGGATATGTCTGCTGGTGTCATCAGGTAGCCCTGTCTGTCTGCCTCCTCAATTCTGAGCTGTCCAGCCAAAAATGGACGGCACAATACATGCGACCTTCGCCGGCCCGTGTGACAGCATTGCCAAAAGAGCAATATAGAAGCCTGTAATGCGGTTTGCATCGGGAAAAAATGTGCTCAGGGCCAGAGCAAGTGGGCCAGCCCTGGACAGCGCTTGATTCTCGTGTTGGATTGAGAATTGATGCCCAACTCATCTTTCCATCCTTCTCTGCAAACACTTGCGGTATGCACACACATCATTAATCGACATTATTGTAATGTATCTGGATGTACTAAGTATGTCGACCTTACCTCACCAGACAAAGTTTCGCTTTTGTCCAAGCGACTTGTTGGTACAGCATTCGCAGGCAATGAAGACTTCTTGGGCGGATGAGCCTTTGGCTGCATTTCTCCAAGTGCTGCAAGTATTTGGGCATGGGTCATGCCATGTCCTGCCATGTCCTGTCATGTATGGGAACATGGATTGATGAAGGGATGGACATCTATATCCAACTATTTTGTTGTGAACCAGAGTTTTGACCCATGCTAATATCGGACAACCCTAATTCGACACTGACCCTCACCACTGGTAAATTATTGCCAAAGGGGTGGAACGGATGATTTTATTGTATTTTATTTCCCTAGTATTTGGGGTGTTCCGTGCAACCCTGACTTTTGGCTGCATTTTGCAGATAGTATATATAATATAGGAGATATAATATAGGAGATATAATATAGGAGATGTATCATGAGTATGCATCAGTATGAATGAATCAGTGTGGGCATGTCTGGGCCGTAGCTCTTGAAACTCAACAATTTTGACGGTCTGAAAGTGTTTTGAGTTTTCAAGACTGAGAAAAAGTGGTTCCGCAGACAGAAGACCTTCGAAGAATTGAAATCAAACCTCACAAGTTTGTTTGCAGCTGGATCGCGATTCAAGATTCATAGCAGTTTGATCTTAGCTTCAAGTCCCTCCCAGTGCCGCTGCCAGGTGATATTGATTTGTCTGGGGCTGTCACTGGGCGTTGGGGGCTCATTCTGTGGCAGGTTCGTTGGAAGATCCCGTTCCCGTCCCAGTGTTGTTGACTCAGGTGCCATGAACTTTGAGCTTGAGCTGGCTGGCATTCCAGTTAACAAGGCAGTGACTGGACTTGGGGACTATGTGACTGTGACTTTCCACAATAGCTGCTGGGCGATGGGACACGATGGGACACAGAGAGCATTGACAGTTTATCTATCATCAAACATCCACCGATGGAGCAACCCCTATTTTTCGGCCCTTTTTGTAGCGCTTGCAGCTTTTATTTGCAAATGCATCAACCACAGGTTCCAGAGGCTCCACATTGGAGACCTATTCCATGAAAGTCCTTATCTCCCTGTGGTTCATTTGTTGTTTCGTTCTAGCATGTTTTTCCCCACCGCAAACAAACTGGATCTTTCATTTGCTCGGGCCTTGGTTTTTCAGGCCAAGGGCAAGAAGCCCCGACTCACAATTGTGGTGACGGTGTATAAGGCCTGAGCCGTCCGGCAGTTCAGTCAGCCAGGGGTAAAGTGGCTTGTTTTTTTTTTGGTTGCCAAGTTGGGTTGTCCCTGAGATTCATCAGGTGATCATCAATCCCCGTTCTAATGGGGGTGAAGCATTGATGCATTGGTGCATTGGTTTGCACATCTTTGCTGTTGTATCATGCACCAATGCGTACCACCGGGTGGCAGGAAGTGATTCCCAAGCCCGAACCTTTGATGGATCAGCTGCTGGACAGTGTGCGCCAAATGGAATACATCCGCGAGGTCCGGAATTGCTTTGTCTTAAAAACTGGATACCCTAACCCCCATTGGTTTCCCCTAATTTTAATCATTTTCCTGAAACAAAAGGCCAGTTTGGGTATCCAATTTTTAAGACGAAACCATGTTACATCCAGGTTTTTTTGTCGCATTGTTGCAGATTATTGGTCGATCATGGTCTATCATTTTCGATCATTGGGGCATTTGGCTGATCATGCCAACCAAGCCTAGCATACTTTGATGTTACCTTGACTAGTGACCGTGTAGTACCAGACTACCTTTGCCTGCTGTAGGTGGTCGGGAAGGTGGTGAAAGCGCAGGTTCGAGAGTCTCAGCACCTCTCAAGCCTTGCTATCTCTATGACTCTACGCACTGTTTCTCTTCTGGCAAAAACATATGAACAAGAATTGAAGAAGTACCTTCCAAGACGCTTCTTACTTCTCTATCTTTCTCTCATTTTTTAAACCATTATCTCAATGGCTTTTGTATGCTTTTGTCTCTTTCTTGGAGGGAATTCAAGTGGAGACATTTGAGTGTGAAGATGCTTCATTGCACAACAGAGAGGCTCTCCGAAATGCGGACTTGGTTGGGGCAAGTGACCCGCAGTGCATCGTGCGGGTCATTCTCCTCAATGGGGAGGCTGGGCAACGGAGATTTCTACGGCCAAAACGGCTCTTTTGCAGAGCCTGCAACTCATAGCTGTGCAAGAACAAACCTGCGATCGAGGGATTTGGACGATACAGGGCTGTACTCACGAGAAAAAGACAACATCAGGCTACTTGAGCGAAAGATGAAAGCATACCAACGACAACAATTTGGAGGGTAGGATCCCACAAATGGATCTGCCGCTCTCAACTGCACAATTCTTGGTTGGAACCATGCTGTTTTTTGTTGGGTAAGGGTAAGGTAGGTCTTTGTCGTAACAAACGTGACATTTTTGTCGTGGTTAGGGCGTCTTGCCATTGGCGCACTTCATTGGCAAGCATGATGAGATACAAACAGCACAACAACTCGTCACGACATCCCATGAAGTTATGGAATTAGCTGCCCCAATTGATGTGGTTTGCATGGTCAGTCCTGACTGAACATACTTGTCGCAGGCACGGGAAATCCATCGTACAGAAACCATCAAGGACAACTTGGATCCTGAATGGCACGAGGCAACGGGTGTTCGGTGATATATTCTTGTCCCGTATCCCGGCCAATCAAATAGAGCATTCGCCAGATCGCCGGAGCACTAACTGCTTCACATTAGCCGAAGTGAAGCCGAAGTGATTGGCTACATTTACATATCATTTTTTTCCGATGACATTTGTGATTCATAGATAAAGTGTGTTCTTTGTGGTCGGGTTGTTTGTGGTTGAATTCCCAAAGCTCTTGCTTCCGTTCTTGCTATGCTAAATGTGTCCGAGTTGTTCATCACGCCTATTGACACATGAGCAGTGAGTGGGACTGATCGGACTGATCCTTGCCAGCGAGGGATTCCACGCCAAGTTTGAGCATGACGAGCAGCCGCTCCTTTTGGTCGATGCGCTCAGGGTGTAGACGAGATTTGGAGGGAGAAACCTGAAGTCATGAAATCCTCCGATGGGCGTGATGGGCTGAGGTTTTTGACGTTTGGGATTGTGATAGTCCCACTAAACCTGCAGAGGACAGGTATTGTAGCTTTTTGCACACCTATGGATGCCTATGGATGCCTATGGTGTTTCCTGAGTTGCTGGTCATTTCAGCTGAGCAGGAGTCTGGTGAGCACCTGGGCACGGCTGTGATTCCCTTGCTGGATTGCCTGCCTCCCGTAGCGAGACAACACAAGCTGAACCTCGTAGGAGAGACACTTGGACGGTGAATCATCCAGCATGAGGTTAGCACTGTGCCCAGACAAAAAATCACACAACAACTTCACATGAATGTCATACATACGGAGGTTTCCAAAAAGGGGGGGTACCCCTAAATCATCCGAAATTAGACCATTGCAGTATTGAAACCCATGGTGACTTGGGCAACCCACATGTTAAGAACTCCCCAATGAATACACCAGGCTGCAGAGTCGGGTCGTGCCGCGTTGGGTCGCCTCCAAGGACACAGTTGCACGAGCAGCGGCTGAACAAGAATGGCATCAAAGGCATCGAGGCAGCCAAGGTGTGGAAAAAAACGACTCGGGGGTTCTCCAAACACTTGGGGGGGGGATACAGCCGGGATCACCAAGGGTATACCATGGGGATTCCATGGGCATTGTCCGAAAATTGCAATTTATAGAATTTTCATGAATTTGTCGAATCGGAAAGATGATGACCAAGCATCAACTTTTGGGGGGTAGCCTATTTTCAGAGAAACCCAAATCGCCAAGTAACAGCAGCAACTGCTCACAGGTCCAGCTGGATGATGGGAGAGTATCCCTGGACTCAGCCAACTCGTGCTGTCCCAAGCCGCACACTGCAGGGCAGGGGGTCAAATCGGGTCGAATCGGGTCGAAGGCATGAAACTTGAGGTCTGACCGTCCACTGGAAGAGGAGAAGGAGAAGCCAAAGCTCTCCTGCTTGGACAGGTGATGGCCGAAATCGGCATTCGGCGTTGAAATTCAAACGATCATGCAGCATGTTCCCCAACAAACTGGCGTAGTGAGGCGCAAGTAGTGGCTCCTTTTCATTCATTGCAGGTTGACAAAGGCAGCTGTGGACTTTCGAGAGAAAGTGAAGCGGCTTGGTATGCATTAGTGAACGTATCTCTGGCTTTTTCATCTTCAAAGTGTGGGCTTGTCCGACAAGACAGATAGTTTCAGTGTGAAATTAGCAAGCAAGACTGCTTATGCCGGTGAAACCGGGGCAAGGAAGCTAGCTCCTGCAAACATTTGTTTCATCGACAAATGCTGGAATAGATGGAATCCATTAGAATCTACACTAGTGAATCCAGTAGATGATCGCTTGAGCAAAGCTTGAAAGATTTTGAAAGCCCATGGGATGGGCGCGGGCTGTTGCCAGCGAGTCCCCATCTCCAAAGCCTGCCGTTTCCAGTCTTGGGCATGCAACTGCCCAAGCCCATCTCAAGGAGTGCGTATTATCTTCAAAAAGTGGAGCGCCCCAGTCTTACCGCTTTTGCCTCAGTCCTGGCACAACTTTGGAACAGCATCAATCTTGACATGTTGTATGGATTCATGACATATCAAGCCAAACTATTCCAAACTCAAGTCTTCGGAAACTTCTGTCTACTCTGACACCAACCAGCTTGCCCGTCCTCTTCTTTTAAAGGATTCAGTGGAACACCGGGAACGAACCCAACTCAAGCTTGCTGAAACTACGGTGTTCTTGCGTAAGGTGGAAATCAGGACAAGAACAAAGGCAGAGCCAATGTTTGGGACCTCAAATGGGGTGGAAGAATGTTGAGAGAATGAGGAACACATTTTTGAAGTCGGGAGTCAGAATTTCTGAGCATTGTAGCATCCTCTTTTGTTTTTTCCCGGGATATACACGTGTTTGTTGAGGCATTTTGACACGGCTTTGCCTGGCCATGAACCACTTTTCACCCCGTCCTGAGAACTGAAGGCCTTTGCAGTGCTTTATGGACAAGGCCGGACTTCTGTGTCAGACGTTCACCAGGACTGCTGGCTAGCTGTATGTGCATTTCTGGATATTTTTCGGGAAATATGTTCATTTGGAAATCTAGAACCATTCCATTGGGTGCAGCAAAGATGACTGGAGTATCTTGGAACCAGCGCACGTCTTTGACTTGACTTCTTCGACCTTTCCTCTTGTCATGCAGATTTGTGGAGTGCAGGCGGTGTACGTGGCAGATGAAGATGACGCTAAAGCCGTCTTGAAAAAACCGGAGGCCCGTTGGGACAGATCGATGTTCTCACCACCTGCAGAGCTGTTGGAGAAGGGTCGACCTCCTCGCGGTGAGCTGTCCGGAATGCAGCAGATTGTTTTCATTTATGGCACAATACGAGGGGCCTCGGGTTTGCCGGCAGCGGATGACAACCAGCTTAGTGACCCCTTTTGTGTGGTGGAGGCTTTATCGCGAACTGCAGGCAAACTCTTCCTACATCGTACGCGCGTGATCAAACAGAAGCTTTGTCCAGAATTCAATGAGACATTCTACATGCCAATCCCACAAGGCTTTGAGTGCAACAGGATCATGTTCAGCATCTACGACCGGGACGAAACATTTGGTGCCATAGTTGGTGCCGGAGTAGACCCACTTGAGCAAGATGAGTTCTTGGGCAGAGCGAGTGTGGATATTTCTTATTTGATGAGCGGTGAGAAGCTGGTGGAAGACATCCCCGTCTCTGGCTCTTTTGTGGGAAGTCAGGTCAAGACAACCACTGGCTTTCGCAGGGTGCCAACTATTTCGATCGAGTTGTCTGTGCAGCGTCGAGTGAAGCCATGCTATGGCCTGGCACCAGAGGATCATTCTGCCGTCATTCCACGAAGAACGCACAAGGTTAGCAGACAGCCTTACTCTGTCGTCTATGCGGATCCATCTCAATTTATGACAGAAGTGCCTTTGGAAGAACAAATTGCCATGAACGTCATGGACGCACACAGCACGGGCCGGCTCGTAAAAGGTGGGCAAGAGTGACAGTTTAGATCAGTTGAGCACTTCTTCCAAGAGTTTGTTGAGAGATTTCCTTTTCTGAGTCAGGTAGCCTGAGTAAAAGCAGCATGAGACTAGCAGATCATCCAGTTTTCCAATGTTTTCCAATGTTTTCCTACATGGTCAATTTGGTTGGCCCAGTCAATTGCCACTTTAGGTTGTCCCAAGCCCAGCCTTGCGAGGTGCTGGACAGGCAGACTGGATACAACAGCCTCGTATTGAAGCTCCAGAGGTGATTCCAGAAAACAAGCCACAGGCTGCCTGAGACAGGTATTAAGACTCTTGTGGTGACAGGATGTTTTGTCAGATCACGAAAGGTAGCTCCAGTGGGGCTGCCTTGAGTTTTCCTTTACGAAGTAAAGGGGAGGGTGGCCAGCCCCGTTGTCTGATTATTCAGGAGGTTGCTGTTCATTTTAGGACCCCCCCTCCCCCATCCTCCCCCCCCCTCCCCCCCGCCCGGTGAACCCTCCGAACCTTAAAACCAAACCCAAAACACTGTAATTTACAACGTTTTTTTGCATTCGGCATGGAAAAACTACTTCTTGCAACGTGGTTAAACGGCGTAAACACCACTGTTTTTGTTAGGTGCTGTCCACAAAACACTGTAAATGCTGTGGTTTTTGCTACCAGGGGAAAAAAACCACTGTAGCCATCATGTTTTTTTGGCATCTGAGACGCCAAAAACATCAGTATTTGCGGTGTTTTTTTTGCCACGAAGGCCTTCAAAAAATTGCAAAGCACCACCAAGATGACGGTTTTTGGGGCTCAGCAACAGTAGCCACAGCAAGTATTTGACACTCTTTCTTTCCCTGTTTTTTTTTGGAGATATTGGCGTGGTGACGCATTTTACACATGCACTTTTACAAACAGACGACGTTACGCACAGAAACCTTTACACAAAGCAATTTGTAAACACAGATACTTTTCCACAGAGAGGTTTGCGCACAGAGAGCTTTACACACAGGCGCCAGCACACACAAAGGCTATCACACAAAGATTTTTTGCACAGAATCGCTTCTACGCACGGATGCTTCTACACATAGCAGCTTTTACGCACTTTTTACACAGAGAAACCTTTACACAGACCAGCTTTTGCACAAAGGCATTTTTACACAGAAATGCTTTGACACAGAGAAACTTGTACACACACAGGCTACACCAAGAAACTTTTACACGCTGAAACTCATGCGCGCAGAAACTTTACCCAGAACAATTTTTACACAAAACCTTTTGCGCAAAGAAACCTTTACGCACAGAACCTTTTACACACAAAAACTTTTGCACACAGCACGTTTTTTACACAGCCAACTTTTACACAGAGAAACTTTCACACGCCGTAGCTTTTACGCACAGAAACATTTACGCAAGGACGCCTTTGCAGCGAGCAGCGTTTCCTCACAGGCGCCCTTACTTACAGGCACTTTTGCACAGAAATTTTTATACAGAGAGGTTTTTGCGCAGACAGGCTCTTACACACAGACGCCCTCACACACTGAGACTTTTCCGCACAGAAGGTTTTACGCGCGCGCCGAAAACCACTGTGTGCACAGCATCTTGAAAATGCTTGGAACTTTTACACCAGAGAGCCTTTTGTACCGAGACCTTTTCACACGCGGCTACTTTTGCACCCAGATGTTTTTAGACAGAGAAAGTGTTGCACGTACACAGGCCAGCTTTTACACAGAATTTTTTGCACAAAGAGGCTTTTGTACCTATAGACACTTTTGTTCAGAGACGCCTTTCTGCACCTGCAATGCTGCTGCTGTTTGGGGTCTCCTCACCATTATTTTTTTCTTTTGGCCACCCTCCAGTTTTTTTTAAATACCCCTTCTTGATTACCTACCTGTCGTGTTCCCCTTCTCAAGTTTACATGTTTAGATTATTTTACTGCAATGCGCTCCGTTGATTTTAATTTTGACTGATGATTCTCATTTCTTGTGAGCACGCTGCGGTTTGCTACAATTCCTCCGGCCCATCACCATGTAAGACCTGTTGATGCTTTGCAGGTCAACTAATCTCTGGCCTTTGCTACCCTCCTCATGGTTCCACAGAGTGGGCTTTATCAAGATTCCATACAATCCTCCACAGCTATCCTGTTATCCCTGGTAGGGGCACAATGGACACAGCTTCCAGCTGTGAGTGGTTTCAACATTTGTGAGGAATGTGTGCAATCCTTGAACTGTCTCAAATCTAAGCGATGCACCTCGCATCACCTCCCAAGAATTTAAAACTGGAAGGATCTTCTGATCTTCATATGGCCGTCATATTGGATTCCCGAACTTATTGTCATCACGTAAGGACCGTTAGGATCAAAGGAGACTCACTAGAAACGCATTGGACCCATTGGACCCATTGGACCCATTGGCAGCCTCGCGAGATCTTGGACTTGCGCCGGGCCAAGCCTCACTCTGAACCACCTGGCTTGGACTTTACACAACATTCTCCGGTGCAGCGCTGTGATTCCCTACCCATCCTTCATTCAAAGTTTCTTGGCAAAAAAGGGATGTAAGATATGTAAGATCATATATATATATATATCTATATTACATATAATATAGTCATGACATTTCATGACATAGTCGCCCGTTTTGTTTTTCCATGTTTTTCCTTTTTTTTGCTTTGCTAGCACATGTCTCTGGTCCTTTCGCCAAAAACCAAATCCTGAGCCCTCCAGAAGCAGACGAGGTTCGAGCAGACACCAGCTCTCTTTGAAATGACGCAGCCACACAGGGGCAAGGGCAAACTCAGCATTCGGCAGGTGAGGGGTTGATGATGTGTGTGATACCATGATCCCGATTAGTTTTTGTGACCCTTGATGGCTTCTACCTGTGGTGTGCATGTCTAATGATCCACTTGGTGATAAAATGCAAAAACCATTGAAAACGTGAACCAACACGTGTCATCATATGGTCATGTGTCATCATGTCTCAGTGTGGCAGACTTTGCCAGGCCTTCAATTCTCAGTCCACGCAGAGCATCATGCAGAGCCTCAAAGGTTTGTGGTTCAAACCCATGCCAGACACTTTGATCCATCGGAAGGTAGAACCTAGTGCCTTGGACTGCCTTGGACTTGGGACCCTCATGACCAATAGCAGTCAACAGGCCTGTTTTGGATGTGCTGTTCCAATCTGCTTTCAGTCTTGAGGCTGATCTCGCCACCGATACTAGTTTGGAATTCATCACGCAATCTGCCGCAGCAAGATCGTTACCGTGTGCAGTCAGACAAAAATATAGATGATATATGTCTTTGTTAACGTGTTACACTATGATCCATGAGCGATGTCGCAGCCTGTGAGGTGCCAGCTCGGCTGAAAAGCCTGAAAGTCCGCATGGAGATATGCTTCTGAGATGAGTTTTTTTCGACTTTCAACATAAAAAGCTGGGGGCACCGGGATGCACCAAATAAATCAAACCATGACCGAGAAAGACTTTGATGAATTGATGAATTATGAACAATTGAAATAGTACATGAAATGCTATGAAACAATGTAAAATCATTCTAACCCTGAGGATCCATGTAAGCATTATATGCATACATTGAAATGTCATCAAAATTCGACTACGGAGTCCATGTCATCAAATTTTGACTACGGAGCACAACAGGTTCTCGGATTCCATAGAAAAGTCTCGAGAATCCCTCGAAATTCTATGAATTTGTCGGCAATGTCTCGAATTTTACGATCCAAGACATTGGATGTTGGATCTCATATGATACTGTCCAGATCTAGCTCTAAATTCCACACAACATACAAATCATGAGTATACCAAATTATATATATATAATCATATTATACAATATATACTATATACATATACCGAGATGCCCGCATAAAACTGTGCAAAAAACAACACCCCGGTAGAATGGGTCTACGGGACTTTGGAAACATCGTTGCATGCTGCTTTCATAATTTNATACCGAGATGCCCGCATAAAACTGTGCAAAAAACAACACCCCGGTAGAATGGGTCTACGGGACTTTGGAAACATCGTTGCATGCTGCTTTCATAATTTTCATAGGATGCCCTGGCATCATCCTTGCAATGAGCAGCGCAGAGGTTTCCAGCCCTTCTGNCAGCCCTTCTGTCCAAATAGCAACCAGCAAAAGGGAAAAAGAAAGCGATATTCAGAAAACAATCGGGACTTGCGTGTGAAAAGGAACACAACAAAAAAAACACAACATATCACAACTCCGCACCTCAAGCCAGTTGGGGTGTGCAATTGTATGGA
>BGPT01001648.1:9709-48654 GCA_003297045.1 Symbiodinium sp. clade C Y103 | reverse complement strand
AGAAGAAGGGCAAGAAAGGATGGTTTGCGAAATGGATCAAGCCCCGGCCAAAATGGTATAGGCACCACCCGCTCTTCCCCCGCCGCAGGCATCCGGCTCCCACAACAAGCCCCTTAAATTTGCTTCCTGGAAGATGTTTTTATTTTGTCAATGACATTGAAAAATTAGAGCAACTGCGGTAAACGCAGTAATTATGGGGATTGGGAATGATGTGCAATTGTATGGCAGACACCAGATCCCAGGTAGTACTACAACCACGACAATGTGAGCACCAGGTAGATGCCGGTAGCATATCTCCGGATCACTTCAGGGGACTGGCATGCTGTGCATGCCCCAGCCTTTTCACCCGATTGGCAAGGGGCGACCAGCGCCAGATGCCTGGACATGCCTGAGATGGCAGCCCAAAATGATTTGACTCATGCAATCGTTTTCGTCCTTTTCTTGGGTTTGCGATGTGTGTGGTTCAAGCATGGGAGGTTGTGGATATGATTCTTCCATGCTTCTACATTGGATCTATATANCAATCGTTTTCGTCCTTTTCTTGGGTTTGCGATGTGTGTGGTTCAAGCATGGGAGGTTGTGGATATGATTCTTCCATGCTTCTACATTGGATCTATATAGCTTTTGTCTTCTGTGTATTTCGGTCTTCATACCTCATCCTTTAGCACTGCGGAATGGTGATTTCACCTCATCCCCGGAAAGTTTGAACCATCTCAGATACAAAGCGCATTGACTTTGCAGACCTGCACGCCTATTTTAAGCAATGTGAATGCGTGCTCATTGGTGCCATGGCAGGTGCCCAGGCCAGTTTCCTCTTTCAAGCTTCAGTGCCTTCAGTGTCCAGTGTCATGCAGTCAACATCGAGTCAAAATGAGCGGTCAAAATTTTGAAGGAGTTAGTAGTACAAACTTTGCTCCGCGAAAGTCAAACTCTGCAGCTTGAAAGCTTGGTAAAGGTCCCCAAGATACACCAATTTTAAAACCACCCATGGGAAAGCTTAACATTTGTGATTGTTTGTCGAGTACAGAACTATTGTTATGTGCGTGTCTGCGGGTTTGCCTTTTTTTTTTGTGGCCGAATTTCGCGAAAGCTGCGCGAAGCATTTCTGTTTGTTGGTGACTGCAGGGTCCAGCCCCAACAGCTAAAAGGTGCAAGATTTTGGTTTCCAAAGATTCAAAACAGCGCGCAAGCACCGGGTGAACCCTGGTGAAACTTGACCGAATAACTGTGAAATCTTCGGGAAGAATCTAGGCTGATGCGGTAGCCGCTGGGCAGACCTCTGAAAGGCGCAAAGAAGTGGTGCGGGGCACCGGGTGGATCTGTTTGTGACAGAGGGAATGATGGGAATGTTACGGAATGTTGCCTTTGATCTCTTGCAACTTGAAGTTGCTTGTATGCTTTCGTGCAGCAAATATACTTGGCTGGACTTGTTTTGTGAAGTTTTTTGAGAGCTGGAGGGGAGGTTGTCCAGTAGAGAGTGGAGAGTACCACTGACTTCCGCTTGTCAATCAATTTGCAAACCGCTGGCGTCATAGCCTCCCAACAGAGAGAACTGATAGCAGCTTGCGATGTCATCCACCAACAGACTGAAAGACCCGAAGGACTTCGAGTAACTTTGTTGCTTCCGCTGTAATGGAAGGCCAGCTCCAGTGTGTCAACAGCTCAAGGCTCCCTACCGCGGAGTCAGGGGCCTACCAAGAAGGAGTGTATCAATTCCAGTAGAACTTGTGGAGCGGCATAACTTTTTGAATACCGCTTGGCCAATATGAAATCTGAGGCACTCGCCAAAAATCTGGGGCTAAACTTGCCTGGTTCGCGGTTTCATAACTTCCGTATTTTTCAGGCGGTCTGCCCACCTGCCAGCCATTGGTTCTAATGATATAATATATGTTTTAATGGGTTGGTATCCCCATTTCAATTTCGCAAATACCTGTGGTCACTTTACATAGATATCCCCATGAAATGGCGCAATAGTTAGTAAGTCATGATACAGACATCGTAGATGTCATAGATATTCGGGAATATCATTAGATAATTCCACAAGTATCCTCAGTTTTCCAGATTCTCATGGCCAGGCTGCCCTGTTTGGGCTCTTTGATGCCTCCTTGGCCCAGCGAGTGGCCAGCTGCCGGCAGCTCTTGACTTTGCTGCTCGGCGGCTTGTAACTGGCGGCATCCCAGGTGGTAGATTGGACGCTGATGTCATGCCTAAAGCGGCGAGGTTTGAGAGCTCCGAAGCGTCCAGCGATGCCAGCGATGAGCAGATATATCTTGAGAAGGAGCTGTCAATTTACAAAACAAGGCCACTTAATCCAACCAAGAATAGGGGAGATCCGATCAAAGAAGGCTGGAGGAGCATAGCTTCATGACTATGATTTCCTTACTGTTGATTAATATAGGATGATATGCAGGATATCCTTTGTATATAATATATATATATAGTTCTTAGCTGGTATCCATAATTCATAATTTATACTGCCTCAGTTGTGCGTTCTTTGTGTTGGAAGTTTAACAAATATGTTTCATCCAGATTTATAGTACTACATAGTACACACTTTCTATATCTATATCTTTGTCCGAAATTTTCCTAGATCTGGACCCATGCTTCCTAGAATTGGTTGAAGGGAACATATTACAGTTGGGATCTTTTTTTTACAAGCAACAACCAGCCAGTCTCCTGCAAATGTTCCCTTCAACCAAACCATTGAATCTCCATCATTTGGTTTGATGCAATCACTATATTTTCCCTTCAAAACCTTGGAAACATCGTACTTGGCTGCGAAATCATCTAAAATCCCAACATGTCATAACATTTCCGTTGGTGAACCCTCAAAACTTGCGGGTTTTCTCTTAGTTTTTCAGCCTTTGCAGCGCCTCCCAAGCATTGTGCCTTAGCGTTTCCCCGTTGCGCAGGAGCTGTCGAAGGCCCTGCTGATCCAAGTCCTGTCGCCCGAGTTGCGCCTGGTGGCGCTGGCGGCTCTGCAGCAGCTGCCGCGTTGGGATGCGGAGGCGAGCAGCCGAGATCGGGGTGCCATAGGAAATGACACAGTTCAGAACATGGAAGTGATGTCATATATATATATATACACATATGCATATCATATATTGTATTTGTAAGATATACAATGGAATTTATACGATAGACATATAGATGTACTGTATATATATATATATACAATACATAGATATGGATTGATACGGTATAGATATATGATCGAAAGAAGTTTATACGTCAAACTTCCGACAATATGGACAGATGGAAAAGCCAAGATGGGAAGAGTTTTCCACATCTCAGCTCCCAACAGCGCTCGGACGCTGAGGTGTCTTGTAGCTTTTTACTTCAAAATGTGCTTCGCACCACAATGGCGTGCAATTTCTGAGCTCTCATATGCCCAGATGGCTCCGCGCCCGCCGCTTTAGCGAGCCTACTTTTCAACCCTCCGGAGCCACAAAACATGGAGAAACACAGTGTGTCGCGACTTTCCTACCTTTTCGCTCGGACCTTCTCTCTTCTGACTTTCTCCTGTCTGATCTTCTTTCTCTCTTCTGTGCATTAAGAGCTGACGAGTTCGAAGCACTTTTGGCAGTTGAGATGTCGAAAAAGTGCACGCCGTAGAGGACTTTTGGAAGTTGAGACGTTGAAAAAGTGCACGGCGTTGTGGCGCGAAGCACGTTTCGAAGTGAAAATGCGAAGAATGCCACATGCTCGGACCATTTTTTGGACGTTCAATCGTTATTTTGCTTGGTAGGCGCAAGGGATTCTGCACCTTGTCAAAAGTGAGCTAAACGTGTGAGTGTTGTGGCATTTTCAAAAACGATGGCAGGCGTGGGACATGCAAAGATGCATTTTGAGTGGCAGGCGCAGTACAAGAGACGTACCCATGAGATATGTAAAGCGGTCAGGGCGGTGATTTCCTGAGATTGGGTTGCATTTTGGAGCATCAGATCGTCAGCCTTGTTAAGATGATTTTGCGTGACAGGTGCAGCACTTCGTATGCGTTGGCTTCACTTTTTCGTGGCAGGCGCAGTGCTTTAGACAGATGGACTGGAAAAATCGCAAAACGCAATGGTACGAGGCCGTCAGCTGTTTCCATTTTTGGAAGAAGCTTCGCCCGCAGAATTGCTTCGTTTTTGATGTTGTCAATTTCAAAAACAGAGGAAGTCTCGCAGAATTGCCTCGTTTCGAAACATACACTACACTACACTAGACTATAGCTCCAACTACAACTACAAGTACAGCTACAGCTACAACTACACAACAACGACACTAATCACTACACACTACACACTACACACTGCACACTACACGCCACACACAACACACACAACACAACACACAACACACTACACACTACACATCACACACTACACATTACACACTACACACTACACACTACACACTGCACACTGCACGCTACACACTGCACTTCACTGCGCTACAATGCAACCACACTACACCACACCACCCTACACTACACTACACTAGACTGCAGCTACAACTACAACTACAACGACAATTACAGCCACAGCCGCAATTGCAAGTAGAACTACCACTACCACTACAACTACAACCGCAATTACAACTACAGCGACACTACAACTACAACTACACTGCACTACACTACAACTACAGCTACATTACAACTACAACTGCAACTAAAATTGCATTGCGCTGCACTACAACTACAGCACGCTACAACCTACAACTACAACCTACAACTACAACTACAACTGCACTACACTACAACCACACTACAACTACACTACAACTACACTACAACTACACTACGGCTACACTGTGCCACAACTACAACTACAGCCAGAACCAAAACTAGATTTACCACTACCACTACAACTTCAACTACAATTGCAACTACAGCGGCACTACGCTACAACTACAACTAGAATTACAGCTACAACTACACCTCAACTACACTGCGCTGCCTCCAACCACTTGTCGGTCCATCAGCGGGTTCGCTCTGCTATCCGTGATCCACGACAACCAGCTTCTCCTATAGGTTTCCTATCTTTGAAACTTCCGCCACCGCCTTGTGCGGTACTACTGGTATAGGCATAGATCGATTGAGAAGACCAAATCTTGAAATCATACGTTGATCAACGAATATAGGCATAATTTGTCATCGGCGCAGTGTGGGAGGGGTATGCCATTGCTACCTTGTTTTTTGGACAGGTATTAAACCGAGCAGTGCCATCCTCAGAACCAATTTTGGACAACGTCAATTTTTTGAAGCTGTGACTGGCTGTGCCTGGTTGTGACTGTTTGGAGGTACGAATTCCTCCGTTCCAAAGGGAGGATGACCACAACGCCGCGAGGCGACCCATGGAGCCGTGGCAACTTGACCGGGTGAGATGTTTCGGATGTTTGTGCGGGAGAGATGGGGTGCTTTGGAGAAAGTTGACCAATTTGACCATGTAAAATCCAAAAAAAATTGGTAAGGGCACTGCTACCCTGAGGTATGGAGCCTTGTTTTTCGTGCTGGACGACGAGGACCAGTGCATTCGCGCAGCTGCTCTGAAGGTTTTGGCAAACGTCGGAATCTCACAAAGAACTTTGCAGAATCCGTTTGAGATCTTGATGTTCCCATGAACGAGCTGAAAAAAGGTTTGAGTCGCTTGAGGCTTTGTGCTGTAAAAGTGGAGATGGAAAAGTGTGGTGCTCGTTTGACGCAGACTTGATTTCAGGAAAAGTAGTGGAAAACGAACATCTGGCGTTTTTGCAAGACTCCGTAGCTGAAAAGCCAGACCCAAGAATGATCAGCCCGGGATTAAGGTGCCTGAAGTTGCAGGTTTGTTTCAGCGACTTGCTCAAATTGCTTCTCTTTGCCTACACGACCATGCAGTTGGGCAGCTCAGAGCTCCAGTAACCCCTTACAAATGGCTTCACCTTGCGCTTGCCGGATCTGTCGGATCAGGAGCTGGGTGAAATCCTTGAAAACCCTATCAACCAACATCAACGAACATCAACCGACAACAACCAACAACGACCAAGTAGTTGGCTCCGAATCCCAGAATTGAGGAATTGGTGAGAAACGAAGCAGCTGCCGGAGACCGAGAGGAACTTTGATTTGGGCATGAACTTCGATGACGTCTGATGATATTTGTTTCAGCAAAAAGCTGTCCAAACCCTTCCAGCCAAACATAGCGAAACCTCAAACTTTGATGCACAGCTGCAACTGATATGAAATGCGCTAAACATCTTGAATTGCTGGAGTGTCCCTTGCCAAGGCTGCTTTGGTGGAAGTCATGACAACCCGAAATGTTGTTTTGACAAGTGGTGCCGCGTCACTCAAGGAGCCTGCGCCGAGAGAAGTGCCGAAGGGAACATCACTCTAAACTTTTCATCCTGGTCGGCGGTCGGGCATTGTAAAGAAACGCAGCTAGCTCACTTTAGGGGATTTATGTCTGAAATTGAAAGCCAACGAGACTCTTTGCGAGTCAAGACGTCACATGACTATCCTCCCAACATGTCAAGTCATGAGAAGTGCAAGTTTTTTGACATGTTCAGCTGCCAACGGAGCTGCAAAGTGGTCTTGAATCTCAAAAATTGGTACCATGGGTAGCATTGACCCCCCCGTTTCTGAGCCATACCCCTCTTGGTATTGGATAGGACGGTCCAGCTTTAGAAACTCTACTGGAAGCTTTCCCACGGGCTCCACTGGCGGAGCGGCACTCAGTTTGAATTGTGTGGATTTTGAAGAGGAACCAATTTTAAGACATTTTATATTAGATGAGGCAATAAGCGGGAACGGAAGATGGACAGAGGATCCTACTGGAATTCTTGGGCAATGCGGCAATGCGTTTGGGCTCTGGTTGAGGTGATGCAAGTGCTAAAGAAGTCTCGCTTAGCAGATGTTGACACCGTTCAAGCAGCTCTCCGTTGGATGGTTTCGGTGGAGCACTTGCAGGTGCCGCATGGCCAGTTGACGATATCCAAGTGCCCTTGTGCTCCATCAGCGCTGAGCAATGAGGAGTCTGAAGTACAAGCCGTGGCCTGGCATTTGGCCGTTGAACTACAGCGAATGGAGGAGAAATCCGCAGTGAACCGTGCATTCTGCAGTGATTTTCTGTGGAAAAATGGCCATGTCAACACTGATGCACGATTCCAAGGAGCAGCCACCGCCGAAACGAAGGAAGGGCAGCCTGAAACTGGACCCCAATCTGGTGCCTGGAACACGGCATGGTCCCCAGGGAGTCACCTGCCGTGCGTCCGAATTCCGTGCCCCCAAAATGGTATTACGATAATCTAGTGACTGTCCCTTTGGTACCCCAAATTTGAGATGGCCATTTGTTGACTTTGAGTCACTGTGATTCTGGTGCTTTGAAGCAAATTGGAGGTTTCTTACTGCCTCGATCTTACATGGTGAAGATCCTGTCGCTCCAGCTGGCATGGCAATGGGTCTTGCGCTGGCTCGGGGTGCAAAACACATGGACCGGCAGAGCTCTCAGAACTCTCACCGTGGTGCTGGAAGTCTTTGGTGAATCAACAGAGCCACACTATGCCACACTCTCGTTCAAGCCCAGTGTTTGCAGTTTGGCAGCAGGACTTTAGTCTCTTTATAATCTCTTTATAATTACTAGTATCTCACTCGCTTAATTTCACACTACCGTGGTAGCTGAAACCTGAACAACAGTTTGCCAGATTGCACCGAGCATCAAACGGGCTCAGGCTGGAGACTGTCTTGAGGTCTTTGGCGGCCAGGCAAGATGGAACCTGTCCAGATGATTTCATTCAGCCCACCCTACAAACCCTTCCTTTGAGCAGGGAATTTGAGGGAACTTGTTTGAGGGCTGTGATGGGCTGTGCTCTGCAGGTGTGATGTAAGCATACTTCGCGGTCCAGATGCATTTCCACTACCCAGGAGCTGCAGCGGAAAAAAACGGGTTTTGGTCAATCAAGACCTGGCATGTTCATGCATTTTCAAGGTGCCTCGCCAACATATTCAATGTATTTTGATGTCCTAGTCTTTCCAATTTCCACTCGTGAAGCTGAGAAAATTCCATGCAGACAGCAAACAAACAAACATCAAGCAGCTTTTCTTTTGGAAACTGGAGCTACAAGGTAATAATTTGATGTACTGTAATACTTCTTGGTATTTCCTCATGACTTCCTGATGACACTCCAGAGCGCATGGAGGAGCTCCAGGCGAGCAGACATGCTCCACATGCTCCTCACTCAGTTGAAGGGCTTTCAAACTTTCACTCAGACCACTCAGACTTTGAACACTTCAAAAATGACCGGTTTTTGTGTGGAAGTTTTCCATGCCAACATTAAGGAGGGAATACCTTCATTTGCTGGAGGAATATTGGCAAGAGACAGTGGATGTGGTTTTAGAGGTGGGATTCGATTGCAGTTTTCGTCTTTTTATGAAAGAAACCGATCACATCCGATCACCTCGTACAACTGGTGAAAGTCAGAGGGCGGCACCAGCAGCCAGACGGAGCCAGAGCACCCAAGCACCCAAGCAAGCAAACACGGCAATAAACTGCCATGGCCAACTACAGCCACCAAAGATACAATCACAAACATCATCACATGTCATCGCAATCGCCAACCGGAAAGAACAGCGCAATCGCCAACAGGAATAACAACATAGGATCGATATGGATCGAGAGTAGTGCAACCTGGCAGCAGCACTAAGAAACTCCAACACCCGAGACGAGGACCGTTGCATTTGTGAACGCCATGAAGAATCCTCCATGAAGAATCGAAAATAAACCATCTGCTGGAGAGTCTCCCAAAATGAACAAATCTTGGATTTCTTGCTGTGCCAGGAAGCTGATCCTGACGGCAACACTTGCAGGCCATCGCATATAGATTTGATCACGAAGTTGAGCTTGGTGCTTAGAAGTCTTCGAATTATTCATTGAAGGCTGTGAACCACTATATAAGTGGATGATCATACCATATCATACCACCATTAAACCCCAATAGTCCGTAACAATCTCCCGATAAGATCCATGAGTGTCCATGGTTCTGCATTGATCGAGCATGGTACAGCTTCGCATCCTGAGACCTTGAGGTCGACTCTCTGAGGCTCTTGAAGCACTGCGCGCCGAAGTATGCGGCTTAGGAGTTGCACTTTCTTTTTTGATCTTTTTACTTTGGGGGGGGGTGACGGCGTAATTTCCAATTTAAAGAAACTATATACGACTGTTGTTTCATTTTAAGTGCCAGAGACATCCTGTTTTAGGTGTGGACCTGGTCCAATGCAATCTGACAGACAGATATTTAAGATATATATTTGTCTGGAAACAGCTGTCAAGCCATGTTGAGGCCGAGGATTCAGCAGGCACCAGCACGAGTTGAAGATGTCCACTGATCACTGCATGGACTTTGCCTGAAGCATAGAGTAGCTAGCTAAAAATAGCCCTCGACTGCTATTTCTGAATATTTGGCTCGTGAGCAGGTAATTCATTCTCGGAATGGCTGGGCTGGGCCGAGCTGTTCAAGAGCCTGTGCGAGGCTTGTCAATGCTGAATACTGTTGTTCCGCGATATTCCAGGGATTCTTTGGCATGTCAAAACACGTCAAAAGTTTTTCCGGCTCTAGATTTGCAGGGGGCCCTAGAAGATAGAAGAATGAAAAGGAAACCGTCGAGTCAAAAGCAGGAGGGCTTAACTCGTCTCTCTTTTTGGGGACCGCGGCAAGTCCTCCAATCAGATGGGAGAGACTCTTTGGTGCGACAGCAATGCAGGCCTCCCTTTGGAGCGATGAAGATGACGAAGGACAGTCGAGAGTTGAGACCGTGACATCTTTGGCCCCGAGCTTGGCCCCTCGCACACGGAGCCCAGGACTCGACGCACGAAATGCAGCGGTGAGATTCCACCAGGCCATCATTTGTGGATGGGTCAGTAAGGTCAATGGCCAAAAAACACCCAGTAATACCCAGCTTTGGGATGACGTCCGAATTACCAGCATCGATCATCTACCTGCGCCGGGTGATCTGCGCTGTTGACAGTGCTCTTGAGAGGCTGTGTCGTGGCTGATGCATGGCTTCAAGCGGCCAGTTATGCCCAGGCTGGTGTTTGGTCGCTGCTCCCCAAAACTCAAGTGGAATGGCCTGCTGACGGAGAAACCAGTGGTTTCCTATATTTGGAAACAACATTAAACTTCCCGAAGTTTCAATCTGGTGCTACTTGGGGATATTTCATACAATATTTGAGATGCCAGGGCTTTGTTGGCTTTCCGTTTGCTGACGCCTCAGAGCCCGCGATTCTGAGTGACTAGTTCTCCATTTTGAGTCACCTGGGATAGATGTGAAGTGCGGGGAAGAACAATGCATCATGCGAAGATGCAAAGAATGTGATGGACATAGAACTCTGATTTCGGGGAATAGACCCGGCAGATTGATCCAAGAAGGATCATTCTTTTTGGTCGTCAAAACTGGTCAGTAATTAGTTTGGGAGTCAGCTGGAAGTCAGAGAGAGGATGGTCAACTACCAGTTGTTACCGAGGTGGTCGCTTCAATTCTTGCGGGTCCCAGTGGACCTGTCACAGGTGGGTCCGGGATGCCATTTTATCAATCTAGCTAATCTAACTTTCACTGCCGCTGCCAGTCTCTGCTGGATGGCCATGACAGAGGAAGAGATGCAGCTTCCTTTCCCCTCGCTGGGTTAGGATGAAAAGAGCCAAATGATGTCCTCTCTCTTTGAAGATGGCGAAGCTCGTCCTTTATCGTGTGAACCTCGATGGGTGCTGCAGAACTTGGAGGAAAGAATCATGTCCCAATGATTTCAGTCTCACGTGGCATGTGGCCTACATGAGCTGACTGCAACGAAGGAACCCCACGCATTTCTGGTTCTTCCCTCTTAGTCTCTTAGAAGTGCCATTGCAAAAGAACATGTCATACTGCGATGGGCGATGGTAACCTTCCTCTTTTGGAGCTCAAATTGTATCTTCACAAACTGCATGCCACAGGTTTGTGAGTTGCGGTATACCGTGGTACATTGACATGTGGTACTCCCTATGGTATTCCCTAGAGCCATCCCGGAAGCTCCAACAGAGATCATTCGTTGTGCCGTTGCCTTTGAGGTCCCTGGTGTCCGACTGCGAAGCTCATCACAGCAAGTTGTCCTTGGCCAAAGGGGAGAGGTGAAAGCGGCAGCGTTTGGAAGAAACTGAGAGTTGAACGTGCGAGAAACATGGACGAATTTTACTTGTAGAAGATCTAGTGATGAAAGAATAATTTCGTTCTGTCCGTCGCGATTTTCAGTTTGCTCGAGATCATGATCTTGAAGGATACCCATGCAATGTTTCACTGCCAGGTGGTTGCATCCGAGGAGTAGCCGAGTTGAGCAGGGCCATGTCATGGTCACGATCTCAGAAGGGCGACTTGGAGAGTTCAGTTGAGAAGCATGAAAGCATGACGACTTCAAGTTCTCGAAAGAGTCTTTGAAGTGGAGAACCAAGAACTGAATCCCAAATGCTGGAATAATTTCGATTCTTGCACACTGACGGCAGCTTGTAGCCTTAAACATTTGAACTTTCACCTGGCATTATACGTTGAATTCCCAGGTCGATGTTGACAGCAGCATCGACTTTGGGCTTCGATTGAAGCCTTGGGTTCCACTTAGTCAAGCTATTGATCCAAGTGGCGCAATAGAGGCCAGGTGACGCCACGACGCAGCTAAGATCATGGGATTCATGGAACCTCAAGTTGGACACAGTGGGACGACCAAGCCATGAGCAAAGATGACTAAAGGATACCAAAGGCATCCTTTTCCCAACTTTTCCCTTTGTGGCTCAGAAATCAGATGTCAGTTCCAGTTGCAGGTTCCTCCATCCTTTGGATCCAGGCGCGGATATGGAGACCGAAATTAGCAGATGCATTTTGAATCGCTGGCGACCAGGTCTCGACGAGTTTTCTACCCGCTGTCATGCGAGACACCGAGACCGTTCCACCTGCAGCCTGGGACTGAAGGTTTTACAGAGAGAGCTTCACAAAGGAAGAGACAAAAAGGAACGCTCCCTAGAAACCTTTGCAAACCAGCAGCCCCAGATCTGCATAAAAACTGACTCATCATGTTTTCATTCCAGTCTAGAGTCTAGAATCTCGTTTGGCTCGTTCGGGCCTGTTTGGATTTCCGGCATTTCAGGCTCTACTTGGATGTTGATGCGGTGGGTGAAGGCACCTTTGCCTCTGGCTCCACCTGCATCAAGGACCAGGAATTGCACAGGCGCAGATTTGGAGCTGGGCAATACGGCAATACCTAGAATATTTCAGATCTGGTGATGGATCAAGACTTCAAGACCTACGAAATACATCGAAATATCATCTTTGGAGGGGATGAACATCCATGAATCCCCACCATTTTGGGGCTTCATCAGAGGTAGCAGGATTTTGACCCTAGCCATAATTTTAGATGATGAACATCAACGAACCCTGCTCTCTTAATGCGAGAACCAATGTGAATCTGGCGGAGAGAACAAATAGGAAAAGGATCAGGTGTCTTAGCAAGACTGGAAACGTAGAATAGGCTATTTGGCTAGCCATTTCGTGTGATGTTCCATAACCATAGGGTCGTGAAACCTGCTGGGGGATGACCCCCACCCTTCCAAGAATGTTACAATTCCTGTCCAACGAAGAATTCCAATAACGTGAGACGACCCGTTGGGCAACGCTGAACTCCTGGCCCTTGCCCCCATGGGTCCAGGGTTGGAACGTTGTTGGCGGGTACATTGACATCCTTACCTACTTTCCGGAACTGTGGTTCTGGGGACCATCCATTCCCGTAGAATCCCAGCGATTCCCAAGAAGCTTTCGACATGAGAAGTTGAAATGGGGGCGTAGTGAGTAGCTGCAACCACCTGAGCCAAAAAATACCCTGAGTTATACTGCCTGGATTATTTGGTTTTGTATTGTAACATATTATAACCAAATCATAACTCGTAGTAGGGAAACCTATCAACCAACTAGTATACTGATTTGGGATAGGAGTACCTTAATGGCTCACCTCTCCACAAGTAAACGCGTCCTTCTTGATTTTTAGAAGGGTCCTTGTGCAGCTTGCAGGCTAGTCAACATGATCCCAGTGGGGCAGCTGCTGGAGTTGCACTTGGACTGGACTTGATAACGAACCGCTGGAACAAGTGGAATGACGTGCCTGAGATGGAACAAGGGAGGGTGGGCCGCCGCCCAAGCGCGACCTGGCCTGCGAGCAGACCGTGGAAACCATTCCCTGGGGTGCTAAGAGGTGGGAGGCCTGTTTGGATGGCGGCAAGGATGACCCAATTGCCATTGATGACTACCAGAACGCCCAGTACTATGGAGAGATTTCGGCGGGCACACCTGGCCAGAAGGAGAAGGTGATTTTTGACACTGGATTTGCGAACTTCTCCAAACACCACACCATTCCTATCTCAGAAGAACATCTACGATCACGCTAAGTCCTCGACCTACAAGAATGCCAAGAAGAATGCCACCTTTGCCATTCAGTATGGGTCTAGTCCTGTGTCCGGTGCTTTCTGAGCTGATACTGTGACCAAAGACGTCGGGATTGGGATATCTTGGGATATCATCCTGGCAAGTTCGATGGCATCCTGGGGCTGCGATGCAACACCCATGAAAGCCTTGGTGAAATCTGGCCAGTTGCCTGAGCGAGTCTTTGCACTCTACCTGGGCAACAAGCAGGTGAGTTGGTCTTTGGAGGTGTTGACGGTGTGGACCCCAAGCACCACATCGGAAGCTGCCAGGACTTTAGGATTTTCGGGCAAACAATTGCTGCCACACTCGCAGCCGATCTTTGCCAGGAGTTGTTTTGCACGTTGATGGACACGACCTGAATGTGGATGAATGAGGTCATGTTCTTCTGCATTTTGCTTAAGATTTTCAACCAGTTTCAACCAGGTTCAACCATTTTCAACCATTTTCAACCGTGTTCAACCAGTTTCAACCGTGTTCAGTTTCAGCCATTTTCAACTAATTTCATACTATTTCCATCTCCAAAATCTCCGCGGTGCCAGCAGTGGAGAAGGGCTCAAGCGAACGCTGGGAGCCATGGCGGGACTTGGAATCCCAGTGCCTTGGTGCGGTGTGGTGTCCATCGGGTCATGGCGGTTCCCTCACGTTTAATGCCTAGCCAATCATTCACAATTCCAAATAGGATAGTAAAATAAAATACACGTATATAAAATTATATAAATAAAAGATTATAAAAGTAAAAGTGAAATGGACTATACATCTATGCTATATGTATATATATTGGTATAGTAAAGAGATAGATAGAACTAAATGGGGTGAAAGACAATGCCATTGTCCGTTGCGAGGTAAAGCTCCTGCATGAAGGCATTGGCCACACGGTGACTTGTGAGTTGAAAACCGGTCTGAAGCTCATGGGGGCGAAAGGCCAAAAAGAGGTTGTCACAGCTAGACACGGCACCCTCAGAGGTCATGGTCTTTGCTTGTCTTTGCACTCTGCATTGATGCACTGTGCATTGATTTGTGTTCTGAGGCGAGATGTATCGTGGTCACTTGATGAACTGTGAGGACGAGGGTGGGTTTCTTCTTTGTTTATCTTGGAATCAAAGGAGGTACCTGGCATGTATAATTCTTGGATGTTCGATGTCACTGGCTGTTTCTTTTCATGCGTTTGTTTCTCTTTGTTTATCTTTGTTTCTCTTCTCGCGATGCAACCACCAGACACGACAGTGACACGACTTCCCTTGATTATTCAAACATACTCAAGCAATTGTTGAGCGAGGACAACATGAATGCAATGTTGGAGGGTGTCACAGTGACTGGTCGAGATGGCAAGGTTGGGAACCGGTCACTAACGCTTCAATGCATGTGTTGGAACATGACTGTATTAAGATTAAAAGAACGGTGTGGCAAGGGACCTTTTCATATCAGACTGCACTACCAAAATATGGGCAGCCGCAGCATACCTTTCGAGCAGTATCACTCTATATATATTCGATATTCTAGAATCATTACCTGCAAGCGCTCTGTGTTGAAAGACCCGAGCCCGTTGGAGATTCTTTGAAGGTCACCAACCTGGAGCAAGTCTATTTGAGGCAGGCAGCGGCATGTTGACAGGTCGTGGCAAGCTGCAGTATTTACCTAACCATGTCTGACTATGTGGAAGCATTGCAGCATTCGATATCGATTTGGAAACTTCATAACCCCCCTTTGGTGCACCCAGGGGCTCGCAGATTCGATACTTCATTCTGCCAGAAGCATGGCTACATGGGACGTGGGATCGCACTGCAAGGGGCTGGAATGACATGGAATGACCACCATGACCCCTTTCAGTGACAACAATCTGAGGATATGCTCCGGCATGCGCCCATGTTCAAGAAGAAGGCGGGCGATCAAAGGATATCGGTAGTCAGTACAGCATTGAAATCCTGCTTAGATTCTACATTTTTTGTGGATGTTTTGAGACTTACAAAGAACATCCTTTGGGTGGTATCTTTTGTAGTGGTATCCCCATGACAAACTGAGGGCCGTGGTGCTGGCCGTGGTGTTTATGGACCCGGTGGCAAGGCACGGGACTCCATTCCATTCATCAGTAGAATTTGCCATGTTTGAATGTTTGGTATGTTACACAGACCCCAAGAAGATAGGAGAGTAGAATCCTATCAAAAACCATAGCAAACTGCTTTTCTTTTTTTTTGGAACCCCACGTAATAGTCTGCCATAACTTCGTCGAGTCCAAGTCCTTTGTGCTGGCCAGGGCCGTGGCAAAGGCTTGGCACAGCGGGCACGAACTGCAGCGGCTGCTACCCGCAAGTGAGGACAGGGTTGCCGAAGAGCATCGTTGGGAGATCCTACTTGCTGGTCCACCTCAGGAATCGTACGTAGGTTATCACCCCAGTTGCAAGTGGGGTAAGTAGGGTTAGTCCAGTTATTACAAGTGAGAATATAACTAGTTTCAACCGACTGACTAACTGGGTTGAACCACCAAGTACATTGATGTGTGTGAGAATAGGGGGTTGCACCATTCTATGACAGCTTTGATGGGAAAATTGGAAAACCAATATGACTGCATTTTCGGGTACCGCGGGGTGCAAAATTATTCGACAAAAAGCCGCGATGATGTCCGCCCTTGTTGAATTTTCCCATGGGTTGCTTTATATGGGGCTCTTAGTAAAGTTGTGATAGCCACTGCCATTGCCTCAAAAATTGATCCAAGATATCCAAGGTTTCAGGAGGGTTTGGCCTTGGTCTCAGGTTTTTTTTCCCCAGGAAGTTTAATTCCTGGTTTAAGCTTTCAAGACTGATGATCAGAGGCCTGCATTGGTCTCCAGGACGATGCAGTTGGAGTGTTTCCCACTTTGGATACCTAGAGATACCTAGAGTGTTGAAGCATGGAGTGGTACTGGTATTACTGTCACCTGCAAAAGCCTGGCAGGAGGAAACGGGGCGGCGCAAGATTGGCAATGTGGAGACATATCTGAAATGGACATTTCTGCCACCTGTCGAAAATGCAATGACTAGGCCTTGCAGTTTAGCCAAGAAAGGCAAGTGCAAAGCTTTGCCAGTGTGCCGGACAAATTTTGAAACACTCAAGGTGTGGATTCTTTTTTCTGTACCAAGTACCACAGGTATTGACCAACGCTGTTTGGCGCACAGAAAGGTAATTATGAGTTTGTGCCGACCCGGCACACAGACGCGACAATGCGGCTGGATCTTGGCGCCCTCAGATAGAAAAGGAAAAGGTCATCACCAGACGCATTTTTGATCCAAGTCATGCTGTCAGTTGCCCAGGGACGAGAAGCTCAACATTGAACCATGACTGCCATGGCTTTCATATTCAAGCGTTCAGCTGATACATGGAAGAGAACAGGGGTGCATCATGCCATCATAACTTTCATAAGGAAGGCCCCCAACATGTCCAAACAAGTTGGATATGCCTGCCGAACTGATTTGGTTTGAACACAAGCTCCGCCAGCAAGATCGATTTGCACTGATCCCTTGTGTAGTGGCACCTGCCCAAACTCGGGTCATGACAAAAACCACGGAAAAAAAAACCGCACCTGACGTGGGCAGCCTGAACTTCTGGCTTCGACGCCTTGGACAGTGCCGCCATGGATCAGGATGCTGCCATGGACCAGGACAGCGTCTTCGTCCAGGTGACGCTGACCGCTGCTCCACACGCGAAAAACTGCGAAGTGTTGAGATTTTCAGAGGAGAAACTGTGGACCTGTGGAGTAGATGGACGGCTGGCCTGCAGCAGCTTTGAAGGTGGGAGAATGTTTGGGATATGTTTGGGATAGAAATTGAAATGTTTAGGGGTTGAGGTTGGGGTTGCTAAGATTTCGTTCCAGGTCCACCAGGTCTTGAAACGGGCTGTGGCAGGCGAGACCTTGGGGCGAAACTGGGCGCAACGGATCTCCAAGCTCTCCACCGAGACGCCCACAGCAGCCATCTCCTCCGATGGGCGCCTTCTGGCTGTGGCAGAAGACACTGATGCCGGCTTCCAGGCGCGCCATGACAGGGTTCGGTTGCCACTTCCTCCATAGATTATATTTTGATATATTTGATAATATATGCTTCTATGATTCTATGATATGATTCTATGCTATGTTTATATTTGTTGTTTATACTTGTTGTGTATATTTAGTTGTAGTAGTAGTAGTAGTAGTAGTAGTAGTAGTAGTAGTTGTTGTTGTTGTTGTTGTTGTTGCTGTTGGTGTTGTTGTTGTTGTTGTTGTTGTTGTTGTTGTTGTTGTTGTTGTTGTTGTTGTTGTTGTTCTATAACAATACATAATACATGATTCCATGTTTCTTCGATATTTTTTGCGTTTCTCTTGATGTCCATTCATATGTTGGTACCTGCAAGATTAGTTCTCCTTCAGTTTTGTGGGAGAAATCACGTGCTCCGTCAATAGGTTTGGGTGCATCAACTGGAGAAGGGCCGAATGAACACATCACAGAAGCCAAGGACATGTCGCAGGGTTGGGACACTGTACGAATGTCCTGAGTCAGATGAAGCGGTTTAATTTATTTGTCAGCCTTGTACACCTCTAAAATCCATGTATTCCATGCATAATTTCTTGAGAGAAACATTTTGTGAAAGGGTCAAGCTGAAGCCTGTGGATTTGCTGTTAAAATTTGAGCTCTCTTCCGCTTCCAGCGGCAGGAATGCTGGTAGATTCACCCTGCCCATCAGCCACCTCTCATGGCACGCGACATTGCCCTACCTCTGCATCAGCACCGATGACGGGAAGCTGGACGTTTGGTGGGAGACAAAGACCGAAGAGTCAGAGTCCAAAGGCGTTTAGTTAATATATGTCATGGTCAAAAGTGGGTCATCAATCCATGAGGATTAATAGGCCACTTTATATTGTACCCGCTACATACCCCATATACATCCATATCTACCATGTCTTGACCATGGCACATATGCAAAGGTAGGTGTAACTCCTAAAGAAAGGGAAGGTCAGTCCTGCACTCCCCAACCCTTGGCATTGCCGAAATAACATCTCCAGAGCCAGTTTGGGCAATGTTGAGAAGCCCCAATGCGGCAGGGACTGCCTCACGGCGTCAACTTCTTAGAGGTGAAAATCATTTGGGAGGTGTGCGTTGCTTGGAAGCGTTCAGATGTGGTGCTTGTGCAGAGAACCACATTGTCGCTCAAAATTTCACAGCCAGGTCTTCAACCACTCGCTCAGGTTGTGCTGCCATTGATCCCCAGCTGGAGCTGCTTGCAGCTGCCTTTACCTCCGGCGAATTGGTGGTTCTGACCTTTCCGGAGGGCGCTGAGAAGCACCGCTCCAATCTCTGGCCGAAAGCGGTGAGCGGCAGCGATCACTTGCGTTTGGCCTGGCAGCCAAATGGCACGGATCCCAGTGCGGAAGATGCTCTGCCACATCGGTATGGGTCAAGCAACTATTGTGTTAACTTAACATATTTTTGTACAATTTGACAACTACCCAACTTTGAGGTAACTTGTATTTTGGCCCAGACCGTATGTGGGACTCAGACCTATGTTGATGATGTTCATGCAGAGCAAAGGCGAACCCAATTCGGCAAGAGACTTTATTCAGCAACTGCCAGGACAGCGGTTGGCACTACCTGGGTCTCCGCCAGCAACTGAGATGTCAAACAAATGCATGGTTTGTCTGAACCTGGATACCCTCAATTCCAGAGTTCTCATACGTACGCACCACATTTTGAAACCCACATGTCGTCACCTGTAGTGTTCCTTGCCTTCTCCATGACCAGGTCCCTACGACTGCTGCCACGAAACTTTGGCGAAATCGTGGAACTGAAAGGTGGCCATCGCTACTCAACCACAATGGCAGCCTGGCAGGGCTCCCCAGATGTGAAGCATTGCAACATGATCTTGATCCTCATTTGGGTTTGAAAAAGCGATTACCGTCCAGAAACCATCTTGATTAATGGGAAAAAAACCGTTTAAAATCTTTAGCAATATATAGATTATTTCATAGCCATTCTGGCCTCGGCCTCGGTTTTGATGTCCTCTGCAAGGTCTCCATCCGGCGATGTACTCGCAAGTGCTTCCTGTGAGGCCCCCTGCATATTCACGGGATATAGGGAGCCCAACTCTTCATTTGCGCTTAACAGTGTGGTTTCTTCATGTTTCTTGCCCTGATCAACGCGAAGCCGTTGCAAGCCTTTGGGAGGCTGTAGCTTTGTGGTCAGACGACTGCTTGCGACGGATCTTCGAATTCAAAGCATCTTTGCTGCAAATCTACTGACGAACATATTCAATAGGTGTTTAATGTATCCGTGAGAGTCCTGTTTGTTACACGGAGCAACTGGACGTGAGGCATCAAGATTCATTTTGCAGAAGGGCAATTTAGCCATGATTTCATCGCTTTGAACACTTCTTGATAGATTGGGAGCTGCTTCAGATGCAACCAATCCCCAGGCTCAGCCTACGAGCTTTGCGCCGGACACCCCAAGATGCAGATGACACCTGACCTTTTTGTGTTTGATAGAGTCCATCCCATCAATGATGTTTCAAGCTGGTGCGATTCCTGGCTATTCATGAAATGTCAATCACCCAACTCCGAGGTGGAGCGGAAGCTTCCTGGCAGTTGGTGCAGAGGATCGGAAACATATGGAAACATCAGGAAACATCACCACACACGCAACTGTAGCCTTGCGAAGCGGGTTGACCGAAAATTCACCTCCCTTGTTTTTTCCTTGGAATCAGGAAGCCTTCCTCCCAAATCAAGTTGGGGAGTTCTTCTGTTTACAGAGGAATCTCGACGTGCAAGTGATGATAGATTCTGATAGATGCCTAAATCATGGGTAGTGGGCCTCCTGATCCACACTAGATGACGACTAGATGACTTCCAAATACTTCCAACATCTTCCAACTTGAGATTGCGAGTCACTTCCTGGATCTCGGAAGCTTCCAACTGGGCTGCACCCTTGACTCTTGATGCTCGATGTCCTGCGACAGGGTGGCCACATTGCTCGCTTGTCTGCTACAATCGAGTCGAGCAAAACAGCTGAGAAGCCTCAAGAGGAGGCAAGCGATGTGCCGTCATCGCTCTTCATCGCTGTTGGGTTTGAAGTTTTGATGCAAATACCAAAGGACGGTGACATTTCATGAAAGCGAAAGTACTGGAGTCATGAATTGATTCAAGGGAAAGTCCAGAGGAAACCTTAGATTTCCCTCTAATCAATCTGTTCACATGAGCAAAGACAATTCAAACATATCCAAACATAACATGGGCTTTACCACAGCTGCCAGGAAGAATCTGGCGGTGCAGATGCGCCTGTTGACCACCAACAAGCTGAGTCACAGGCTCTTCAGCTCTGTGATGCCTGCCATGCCATTCCACACAACACGGGCAAAGCATGGTATGTGGGTACATCATCAGTGTCACGGTGTGGAGGTGTGATGAAAGGTGGAGGCAATGCTCTGATATCAAATGTAAATACATTGTACTATCGTATTACACATATTATACATATATATATATATATATGTGTGTGTAATTTCAGATTATATACATATACAATACAATTACAATACAGACATATAAAAGAGTTAAATATGTATTATGTGTATATATCGCTAGGGGGCTGATGTTTGCCCGAAATCGACGGAATTCCATGCGGGACTGCAATCTGCTGTGTTGTTTCGGTGCGCATCTTTCCCAAACTGCGCACATACAAAACATTGATATTACCTGCGTCTCTTGGCATTTTTGCGCGCAGCTAAGACGGTGCCAAAATCACCTTTTGGAGCATGTCTTAAAGATATCTTCCGTAATTCGCAGTGTTTCGAGCTGTCAACTAAAACCTCAACAAAGTGGAAGGCTTTGAAAGGACGCCAAAACCCTAAACAAACCCCAAACAAACCCTAAACCAACCCTAAGTAAACCCTAAAACAATCTGAATTAAATCCTAAACAAATCACAACGCGACTAAACCCCCAATGAAGCTTTGGGGGATTGTCCGCCCCGGAGGGGTATATAGATGTATATAGTATATCAATGTATATACATTGTACATACATGTACGGCACAACTCGTTGTAACTGTTGAATCTTCGGGGAAGCTTCCCCGAGGCCGACGAGGCGAAAGATGAGCCGCAGGAGCCACGAATCTTCAAGCCAGCCGTTCAGGTGAAGTTTCAGCCAGGTGGCACCCGGCGAGGTCGCCGACGTCTATTGGCCTGGAATGATCACGGCTGGTTGAAATTGGTGATTTCTTCCAGCAGCAAACAGCGTGTCGTTGAAGTGAAACACTTCAAATGTCAAGATCCCACCTCGGGGCGAGAGTTGAAGGCTGATGGAGTGGAAATTGGAGCCTTGGGTCCTGGCCTTTGTGCCTTAGCTTCACCTTCACATGTGGTGGTGCACCTGGCCAGTCTTGGGACATTTTGGACGTCCAGCTTCGAACATCACCTGCCCGGTGAGCACATTGAAGCCGTGGCCATCAGCCGCAGCTTTGTGGCGATCTTCGTTGCGCCGTTCCGACTTCTTCGTTTGTTCACACCATCTTTCATCCCTCTTGGGGTTTTGGCAATGCCTATGGACATTGTCTCTATGGTTGCATGCAACCATCTACTGTTCTGCGTGTTTCAAGCTCGTGCAAAGAGAGACTTGCGATTGCACTTTTCCCTCTTTGACGTAGAGAAGCAAGAAAAACTCTCCAGTGGACGTCTGCCGCTGTCACAGCAGTCCACATTGCGTTGGATCGGTTTTAGCGCAGATGCGGGGCCACAACCCTTGGCATTGGACTCCGCTGGAATTCTCAGAGCCTTGATCCAGAACGATCAATGGGTAATGTCTTTGACCCCACAGAGTTGGGTGCCAGTGGCAGAACTGGATGCAGATTGCGGCTTGTATTACTTCAGAAGATTTTGCTGCATGATCAGGTTTTGACTCTTTTCAAGTGTAATTATGATTGTTCTGAATTGTTCTTGCTACTGCTCCAGATTGGTTGTAGGCCTTCACATTCAAACTCTTTCAACCGCTCCAAACATTTGGCCAACAGGTAAGCTATGGCCCGTGTGGGCAGAAAGTGGAGTGCTTCGATGCATGGAGGTTCGCCCGGGAGAGGAGCCCAAAGTACCTGCCCAAAGGCTAACAACCATCAACTACAAGCTGCCAGTGAGCCTTGATGGTCTTGATGCTGACAAAGCTTCTGGAGCACTTCTGAAACACTTTCTTTCCCATTCCAAGAAGATCCAAAGAGATTCCATGGTGCGGCTTTTCGAAGAACATTTAAAGCTGAAAGATTCTGAACTTGCTTTGGACATTGCCAGATGCTATTTGGGCCACGAACAGGGCCACAAGATGCAGTCCATGCAGTCCTTGGTCCAATCTGCTGAGAAGGCGGGACTCAACGACTTGGCGCTGCGATTGGAGACTGAGCTGATGCGGATGGGGACGTCGAAGAAGAGGAAATTGGGGTGAAGCGACTAAGCTACCACCGTAGACAGTGGCGTAGATGGCATGGTGCCATGGGGACTTTGAGGGTTGATCCAAATGGGAAGGGAAGTTGAAGAGGAAAGAAGCGGTCAGCAAGGAGTAACAAGATGAATAGTGGGTCAGCACTCCTCATGATGGCTGTTTGTTGGGAATTATGCAGTTGTGCTCCTGCAGCCAGAAGATTTGTCACTATGTATTCTATGTATGGCTGTGAAATCCATGAAAATTCATGAGAATTACAACCAGCCAACCCAAGCCATTCCACCATTGATGGGACCAACATTCTTAGCCGCTGTCCATTGCTGACCAACCCTCAATTCTTTATTTGGGAGGAGTGGTGCATTTGAATTGGGGCCAGTGCTGACTCCGTGGTCAAAAGGAGCTCTCGTGCAGCTGATGCTAGTCAGGACAAGCCTTGGGCTAATTGGCTCCTCCAAGCTTGGCTTGATTGATCTTGACCAAACACACCCAAACACACCCAAACACGCCATTTGAGCTCGGGGAACCACATGACCAGATTGACCACGTGATTATCCTGGTGAAAATCTCGCTGACAACAAAGCCTAGCTGCGGCTCAACGGATGTGCAGATGTCTCACAGAAACTATCGGACTCAAACTTTTTCCCAACCCTCCAAACACCTTTCCAAACCATCCTCAAGCGTGTGCAGTTTGTTTTCAACCGACATGGATACATGTCTCAAGATTGGAGACACAATACACGCAGAACCTGCTTCAGCTGTTTTCTTCAGTGCTTGGCAGTTGAGGTAAACCCATCCCCCAAATTCCCCTAGTTGGATAGCAGAGAGTAACCCCCATTGGACCCACCCATTGTGGCCATCATGGCGCTCGCTTTGCCGGGTACGAGTGATATGCCCAAGTGGTGCCAGCCTGAGACGTAGCGAATCAATGGCCTGTGCAGTGCCAGCAGATCAGCCTGAGGGTTTGTCAAATGTGTGGGGACGAGCCATCTTATTTCCCGCTTTGTGGCTATTTCAATGGGGGAAATGGGGAAAATGAATGGACATGATATCAAGAGCAACCAGTTTCGAAGAACGTCAGGTTTCTTGAAGACCTCAAGAAGCAGCCCAAGAGCACCACCAATGCGATCTGTGAGATACGAATCATGGGCACTGATGAGGAGCGAACGGATGCCATATGGTACTCTATGTCAGCTATATTAATCATTGGATTTCATGGTTTTAAGAGGGTCAGACTTTCAGAATCTTTCAGACCTACGTCATGTGTTCTTATAGATTTTCATTTAAAATGTGTTTATACAGTATACATCACTTTGCTAAACGCTTGGGCCAGATGATGACTTTGCCCGTGAAGCAGAGTACCACAGTGCCTCACTTAGATCTGTCTCAAGACTTCGACTCAGTCAGTGGCAATGCGCGGCTGCAATCGCCCACAACAGAAGGAAAGGTCTTGACGGACTAGGATCATTAGATCTAGAAATCGCTAGATCTCACTGGAATCTGCCAATCCACATATCAATTCTTAATTGCTTGCACCGATACTATGGAAATAGGTTCCTGGTGGGCTGGTCTTTGCTTTGGGAATGTCGACTGTTGTAGGCCTGAGAAAAACGTGAGCAGTTTTCTGAATCCCTGCTGCGGAACAGAGTTCCCAAAGGGACTTCTCTCAACATGACACCTGACATGGGAAGCATCCAAAAGTTGAAACTACGACAGAATTGCTCCACTGAGCAAAGCTCAGGTGTTCGAAGTGAAGTCCTTTGTTGCCATGAAGCCTCGAGCCAAGCAATTCCTTGGCTGAGCAATTGGGAACACAGCAGCTATCAGCAGCCATCAGCTGAGCACGAGCACTGGAGGCTGGGCATGGATCCTGGAAATTTGATCATGGTGATGAAGGGAGGCTGCAGCTGGCGCGTGCAAGCTGACTGTGAGGACTCGTAAAATTTCTGACGTTTCTGCTGACTGAAATGACTGAAACTGCAAGGATCGGCATCGGTCAAATGGTAAAATAATTACCATGGTTGGCTGGATGAACATCCATGCTCGCAACCACCAGCCATTTTGGAGTATTTTGGGTGTGAAAAGGGTGCCACAGTTTTCAGTGGCGGTGGGAAATCGGAAGGAAGCGGCGCGCAAAGTCTTTCTCAAGGGCATCAAATCCTTCACCCGTGCGAAGCACATTTGGTCTTAACCTCATGCCACCTGACCCTCACTGATTTCAGAGTTGGTCAGCAGTGCTTGACCTGGGTGAAACCAGTGACTTTCTCTCAAGCGCATGGGCATCAGTGCATCAGCTAGTTGAGAAAGTTTGTGCAAACTTTGTTGATACATGTCAGCAACAGGTATGGTCAAGAGACAAGACCTATGAAATTCCATATTTGGGTGGGATGAACATCCATAAATCCTAGTGTAGCTATTCCGAGCTATTTTGGGGTTCATCAAGGTACCAGGGGTTTTGTCCCATACTGTGGAAGCTGAGGCCAAACCCCATAGCCATCATTGGAACCGGTCACGCAGGTTTGCGGCAGGTGCAATCCGCTGGGCCATCAGAGACTCCCATGACATACGAGAAGCCATGACATGGGTTGCTGAGCATAACGAGTACCATATAGTTTCCAGGGTGCATCATTGGCAGGCCATGTGGTTTCTGAAGCACAAAGAGTACAATTTCGTTGTGTACGACAGAAAGGCCGAGCTGACTTGAGCTGACAAAGATAGCAGTTCTTGCAAGGGTGTACAGAGAACGAACAAAGACAGCTGATTCTTTCACATCCAACACATGTCAATACATGTCACAATATGTCACAATGTTCTTCGAGTATCTTCGAGTGTTCTTTAGTGATTCCGATTTTGCTGGGACTCCAGGCTCAAGTGGGCGGTACTTCCTGGCTGGATCAGGTGGGAGAGCTTCAACTTGAGGTGTTCCTAAGAAGATGAAGAAGTGCTTCTGTTGTTGGCCAATGAGCAAAGATGAGCCTACCACAAGCACTGGTCGCTGCTTCCGATGCTGCTAGCACTCGATGGAACTCGCACATTTGTGCAAAGCACTGCACATCCTCCATGCAGAGTGTCCATTTTTGGGGAGGCTCGCAGACATTTTCGTCCCTAGGCCAACACGACTTCGAAGCTTCAGACTGAGCTTGGAACGTACCATTTGCAGTACGACGAGGAGGGAACGAAACGGAACGAGAGTGCAAGACACGATCGCACTTCTGCTCCAGCTTGACAAATTTGACAACATCATCAACATCATCAACTGAATAGGATCATACAATAACAGCAGCTTATTGGCTCTATGGATGGAGGTACGTGAAGAATGCCCATCAATCAAATATGAGAATGCCTGTCAGAATGTTCATTTGCCATTCGGAGTGAATTGAAACTTGTTGCAAAGGCATCAGGACAGGCTTCTGTTTCCGCTTCACTCAAGGCACAGGGATAATCATTGACAGCTCAGATGCTTGTAGGACAACCCCGTGCCGAAGAACATGAGTACTTGGCCCTCCACGGACGAATTAATAAAGCATTTCCAGGAGGTGGCCGAGGAGTATGGCATCATGCCGTGCCCCGGAGCCATCCGCAACACATGAGACATGATGGGACATGGGGTTCACCGGGTGAGTCACCGGGTGAGTCACCAGTGAGTCAGGTACACGAAGATGTGTACCAACGTCCAGGAGATGGTGATCAAAGCAGGCACCAGGCAAGAACAGGCGGCTGACACTTGGCTCAGGCCACTGGAACTTCGATCCAGATAGACCCAGGCTGTTGTGGTGCTGAAAATCGTAGATTTGTCATGTTGGGTGTGTATAGACCTTGTTGCAAGTGTTACTTCTAAACGATATAGAACAACTAAGAACACCTACACCTTAATGACCTTGATGAAATTGGATGAACAATGATGAACATAGTATTTGTGCGCCTCACTAACCCCAAACCTTCGTAAACTTGGATCCTACACGAGACTGCTTGACCTTCAGGAGTCTTCAAACCATGAGTTCTCTAGGGTTGTCAAGGGATCAGGTGGTATGCAGCACACGTTTTGTCGGAGTTGGTTCTTTGAAGAGTCACCAGTGGTTCAGCCTTGCAGTGCCTTCCACCTAGGAGATGTCAGCCAGTGGCCAGAACTGGCTCCAACCTCAGTCGATGTTTAACAGTTTAACAGTCTTGAGATGAGGCAAATCACGGAAAGCATGTTCTCACTTCGCAGACAGCTTCAGCAACTTGAAGCCTCCTTCAACTTAGGGGTACAACACTTTTGCCAGGGTCTGGACACAAAGCGAGAGCTTCACAGCTCCACATTTTCCAATCGCCGGGTTCCAGAAATTTCGCTCCGTGAGGTCAACGCAGACATATACGCTGACCTTGGAGCCTACAGACGGCACAGGTGACGGGCGAGGTGACAACATTGGAGCTACTGGTGAGCCTTGCTTCAAGGCACCGTGACAGAACTGTGGTGCATTCTCTGCTGGGGTTCAATGTTTCAAGATGTGGTGCAACAAGTCATCCTCACAAGAGCCTACGAACCCGAATGCAGTCACGTTAAACACTTGTGCAGGACAAACTATTGCCACAGTCTTGTACATTCATCCCCTGTGTCCCTACCATCGTAGACTGTAGAGTGTTGATTGGGGAGTATGAAGTGTGAAATGTGGAGTGTGGAGTGTGGAGTGCAGAGTGTGGAGCGTGGAATGTAAAGTGTAGAGTGTGAAGTGTGGAGTGTAGAGTGTGGACTGCAAAGTGTGGAATTAAAAGTGTAGACTGTGGAGTGTGGAGAGCAGAGTGTGGAGCGTGGAATGTAAAGTGTAGAGTGTGAAGTGTGGAGTGTAGAGTGTGGACTGCAAAGTGTGGAGTTTAAAGTGTAGACTGTGGAGTGTGGAGAGCAGAGTGTGGAGCGTGGAATGTAAAGTGTAGAGTGTGAAGTGTGGAGAGCAGAGTGTGGAGCGTGGACTGTAAAGTGTAGACTGTGGAGTGTGGAGAGCAGAGTGTGGAGTGTGGAGAGCAGAGTGTGGAGCGTGGACTGTAAAGTGTAGACTGTGGAGTGTGGAGAGCAGAGTGTGGAGCGTGGAATGTAAAGTGTAGAGTGTAGAGTGTGGAGCGTGGAATGTAAAGTGTAGAGTGTAGAGTGTAGAGTGTGAAGTGTAGAGCGTGGAGTTTAAAGTGTAGACTGTGGAGTGTGGAGAGCAGAGTGTGGAGCGTGGAATGTAAAGTGTAGAGTGTGGAGTGTAGAGTGTGGAGTGTGGAGTGTAGAGCGTGGAGTTTAAAGTGTAGAGTGTGGAATGTGGAGTGTAAAGTGTGGAGCGTCTAATGTAAAGTGTAGAGTGTGAAGTGTGGAGTGTAGAGTGTGGACTGCAAAGTGTGGAGTGTGGAGTGTAAAGTGTGGAGTGCAGGGTGTGAAGTGTAAAGTGTGGAGGGTGGAGTGTAGAGTGTGGAGAGTGGAGAGTGGAGAGTGGAGTGTGGAGTGTGGGGTGCAGAGTGTGGAGTGTAGAGTGTAGAGTGTGGAGTGTGGAGTGGAAAGTGTGGAGTGTGGAGTGTAAAGTGTAGAGAGTGGAGTGTTGAGTGTAAAGTCTGGAGTGTTGAGTGTAGAGTGTGGAGTGTGGAGTGTGAAGTGTAGAGTGTGGAGTGTGGAACGTAAAGTGTGGAGGGTGGAGTGTAGAGTGTGGACAGTGGAGAATGGAGAGTGGAGGGTAAAGTGTAGAGTGTGGAGTGCGGAGTGTGGAGAGTGGAGTGTGGAGCGTAAAGTGCGGAGTGTGGAGTGTAGAGTGTGGAGTGTGGAGCGTGAAGTGCAGCGTGTGGAGCGTGGAAGGTAAAGTGTGGAGGGTGGATTGTAGAGTGTGGACAGTGGAGAGTGGAGCGTAAAGTGTAGAGTGTGGAGTGTAGAGTGTGGAGCGGCGTAAGGTGTAGAGTAGAGTGTGAAGTTTGGAGTGTAAAGTGTGGGGTGTGGAGGGTGGAGTGTGAGTAGACGTGGAGTGTAGAGTGTGAAGTGTGGAGTGTAGAGTGTGGAGTGTAGAGTGTGGAGTGTAAAGTGTAGTGTGTGGAGTGTGGAGTGTAAAGTGTAGAGTGAGAAGGGTGGAGTGTAGAGTGTGGAGTGTAGAGTGTGGAGTGTAAAGTGCGGAGTGTAAAGTGTGGAGTGTGGAGCATTGAGTGTAGGGTGTGGAGCGTGGAGTGTAAAGTGTAGAGTGAGAGTGTGAAGAGTGGAATGTACATGTAAAGTGTGGACTTCAAAGTGTGGAGCGTAAAGCGTGGAAAGTGTGGACTGTGTGGAATGTGTGGAATAGGGAGTGGGGAGGGCTAAGTCTACACTGGCCAGTTGCAATTGCAGCAAGTATTGGGCCTTGCAAAAATGACATGCCACGATGGATCTGCACCAAATGCTGCGCCTGGCGCGCAAAATGAGAGTGTCAGAATGTCGCACGCCTGCCAGACGATTTGCAGGTCGTCACCACTTGATGCACCCTTGACAATGCGATTTGCAAAAAACACGCAACACAACACATCTGAAGTGCTGCGCCTGCCACGCAAAATGAAGATGGACACCTCCAGAGTGCTGTGCCTGCCACGACAAATGGAATTCGACACGACGCAAAAGTATTGCTCCTGCCACACAAAACGATTGTCGACAGTTTTTCGTTACAACCTCTTTGGAAACCTCCAAACATGAGAGGTTTTGGCGCTTTCCCCATTGGCACGGCGACACCACAAGAAAAGCAGAGAATCGAGACAAGACTGCTGGAAGCTGAAAACGAGCGTTTCGTACGAGGCTTCCGCCAATTTTCATCTCATCTCACATGTTGGAACATCACGAAGTGCCACGCCTGCCACGCAACGACGTTACCACCTCGTTTGAAAGCTTCAAAACGAGCATTTCGTGCGGTGTCATGTGTCAGAATGTTGCACCTGCCACGCAAAATGAAAATGGACACCTCCAAAGTGCTGCGCCTGCCACGACAAATGGAATTTGACACGACGCAAACGTTACAACCTCTTTGGAAACCTCCAAACATGAGAGGTTTTGGCGCTTTCCCCATTGGCACGGCGACACCACAAGAAAAGCAGAGAATCGAGACAAGACATGCTGGAAGCTGAAAACGAGCGTTTCGTACGAGGCTTCCGCCAATTTTCATCTCATCTTACATGTTGGAATGTCACGAAGTGCCACGCCTGCCACGCAAAACGACGTTACCACCTCGTTTGAAAGCTTCAAAACGAGCATTTCGTGCGAGGTCACGTTTCAGAAAATGCCACGCTTGCCACGGAATTTGCACGTTTTCACTCCTGGGTGCAGCCCTGACAATGCGATTCGCAAAAAACACGTATTGTGACACATCTAAAGGGCTGCGCCTGCCACGAACAATGATGATGGAGGTCTCCAAAGTGTTGCGCCTGCCAAGAAAAATGAAATTCAACTTTTGAAAACGACGTGAAGGTATTGCGCGTGCCACACGAAACGACTTTCGACACATTATGGAACACGTTGGATAATGTCACGAAGTCCCATTGCGAAGGGTTGCGCAACGATTGGCGAACACACCCTCAACCCCCCAAACCCGCGGAGTGAAACGGGAACCCTTGCGACGCATTCGGGAAAAATCTTTCGGAATTAGACACACAGAGCAATGGCAGGACATTTGAGCAAAACTGAAGAACTTGTGGAATGATTGGAATGCTTCCAGCTGCTACCAATGACCTATCTTTTTTTTTTGTGTGTGTGTGTGTGCGTGCATGCTAGGTAGACCACTCTGCGGTCATCATGTACCCCGGCAACCTGACCTTACCGAAACATTACGATCTGAAGGGCGAGGCAGGAAATCCAGACGTGGAAATTGGACAATTGGATGCGCTGGTCAGTTGTGAGCCCCAACCCTTTCTTTGCCCAGGATTTAGAACCAGGCCCTAATTTGAACAAAGATCAAACAAACGTGTACCAGAATCTCGACAAGAGAACGCTCCGGACCTGAGATTTTATCACACAGGGCTCAGGTTTCAATTATTCCTGAAATTCAAGGACCTTTGGTGTTTTTTTTTGGGTGCTTTTGGTGATTCAGTTCCGACTTTTTGGCGTTTCTGCTGCTTTCGAATGGTCACTTGAAAGCTCCAAGAGTCCGTTGTTTCGATATGGATTGATACGCTCTGGCTTGCTCTCGTCAGGTCTAGCCTATCTTACTTGTGCCCGCAGTTTGGCCCAATGTTTGCTGTGAATGTGTGAGTCAGGAGAACTTTCAAGGACCAATCTCATATGCCATCATGAACGATTTCGCTTCTGGGCTGCAAAATCTTTGATTGATGAAGGCCACACAGATTATGTAGAACAGAAAGGGCCCCATCTTTCTATGAAGGGCAGCTGCAACGAAGTAGAAAAATAAAAATCTGTCTGAAACTGTGAGGCCTTTTTGTTGGTACTTTTTGTCAAATTGTTGAATCACCGTAGTCCTTTTCAAGGACTACAATGAAACCACTGGGAAGAGAATAGTTCGGGACCCCAGTGTACAAGGCTTTCATTTGACAAGCGGGGAAGGCTTTGAGAACATTCACATTTCTTGTCTGCACTTGACTTTTGGACACACTCTTTCCATGCATATCAAAATATCACAGGTGAGCAGTGTTCTGAACCCCCGTTGATTAATGATTACAGTATATGGGGTGATACGGTCCAATCCATCGGGATATCACAATCCAATCTTGGAAATCCCATGAATTTAGCTACCAGTATCAAGGGACAACCGAGGGTTTTAAAGACTGCCCAAGTTGTTTTGGTATTTTTTTTGTTTTGCCAGGGCATCTTGGGCCATGGTGCTTTTGCGGTGGAGAATCTACGAACCTGCCTGGAGTATTCCTCAAAGCAGGCAGGGAAGCAGCTGAGAGAGTTCTCACTGAGACAAACTTGACTTGTCTTGACTTCATCAAGAGTTTCACAGTCCACACAAGAATTAGACCTGCTGTCCTGGTGTCCGCCAAGGTGTACATGATTTGCCGGCGGAAGAACCTCTCCTGTCCCAGGGCCGGGTGTCCAAGAAGACACCATCTTCCCGTCCTATCGCCATAGTTTTGTGGTACAGGGATTCCAGTAACAAACTTTGGTGAAGAGAATTGGGCGAATTTTCGTGAAGTTTCCATGCTTGCGAGAGGGTATGTAGATGCAGATGTATCATTCCGTTTGAGATGCTGAAGATCTTGTGCCGAGAGCATTCCGTGTGCTGTTCAGTGGTTTTCTTGGTAAATGGATCCAAATGATCCTTTTTGAACCTAGAGTGAGTCCACCAGCCAGAATTTGAGGTGGTCTCGTGGTTTGTCAAGCCCTTGGGGTCAAGCTGTGTGGGTGCTGTCTGTTATTTTCTGTTGCATGGCCAACGTTGTGAGGCATGGCATTGCTGGATCAAAGTTTGAACCGTTCTGAAGTGGAGATGCAGTTTGGAAGACAGACGTAGCTATGCCAAGATCAACCAGTCCGTCAATCCACTCAGCGGCTAGGGCCTCAAGAACATTTGTTTGGGGTACGAGGGACCTTAGGGGTTTGGCCGTGGACTTGCAAGACTGCTCGCAACTTTGCGCCAACCAAGATATTATCCTACTCAGTGTATGAACAGATCTCCCCCTCATAGGTGCAGACTGCAGGTAATGTCAGCACCAAACTGGGTGTAAATTGTACTTGGTCTACAGTCAAATCATCTCAAATGTAGTTACTTCAGGAGGGTTGATATCTGCAATGTGAACAACAACGTCGCATATTGTGACAAAACAAGACGGATCAAAAGGAACTTAGCCGTCATTAATCAAAGGTCAGTAGTATGTGATGCTTTCTGAACCCAGGGCTTGCGTTGAAAGGTCCATTGACTATGCGGGCCTTCATGCCTGCATACAACCTCATTGGCTTTGATCCTTGGGTACGCCAGCTGATGCCACATGCCACAGCTGGAGAGTACTATGACAGGACAACAGATATTGGACAAACGAGGCAAGGAAGCGAAGGTAAAGCATTGCCAAAGCTTTTGGATGCTTTTGGCTCAAGCTGTCAAAACTTGGTTCAGATAGACAGAGCAAGAAAAAATGATGGGGGCAGAAGCTGTCATGAAGTTTTTTCGGCTATATTCAAGATATTTTCATTGAATGTTTGGTTTAGCTGGTGCAGCACAGGTCTTATTTATGCCCAGACTCTGCGTTGCCCCTCTCACCGCACCTAGCAAGACCAAGCAACACAAAGCACTGGGCTCATCCGTAACGTGTAGTTGGATGATGTTGGATGTTCGTGGAGCTATTATGCTATCTAAGCGGTGAGAACCCACGCTTCTTAAGGCTTGTTGCCTTGATGGGAGACAACGCATTCAAACTGTAGCTCTCTATTCTGTTTGCCGCCTGAAACTTTGACGTCAACCATCCGGGGGTCCTGCCACCCTAATGTTGGCATTAGTTCCAGAAGATGTTTTGGCAGCGCAGCGGCCTCAGATCCAGATGAGATGCAGAGAGGTTCCTCTTTGGAGAGCGGAGACTGGAACATGACAGGCTCACCAATAAAAGGCCCTGCTCAGATGCAGAACCCTGTTAGCAAAGGATTTTGAAACTATTTGAAACTGTTGCAATGGTAATTTGGCTCAAAGCAAAAACTGCTCACATGCTCCAATCGCTCGTGGCCGTTTTTGTTGTCCCCCCGTTTGTTGCATGCTGAACCGAAGAGCGGACCGCACTCCCACTCGGTGGAAGCTACGGTGCGCCGAGCAAGAATTCAGTCTTTTGATCTCGAACTCCCATGTATCAGAGTGGACTTCTCCACGGGATTTGTCAATTCAGCGGCTCCACAGGATGTATTTTCCGGCAAGGCCTTGTTTCTTTAAAATGCCGTTCCCATTTTTGATGACCGCGGACTGTTCTGGACCCAGCAAGTCGCAGTTGACCCAAGTCCGTGGACATGGTCGATATGGTCGCAATCTTGTATGGGATTGGCCTGGAGAGGATGCTGAAAAAGAACAGGTTGACATGTTTTTGGAGGATCAGAATGGTGTTGCAACCTGGCAAGGCTTATATACACAATATACATGTGTTATATATGACAAGAAGAAACCTGGATGGTTAGGGGTACCGCACGGTGGCCTGTGCGACAAACCCAACATTTTCAGCATGGCAGTGGAACAGATGATGGAGTGGTTTGAATCTTCAGTGCAGCATGCGATCGACCACTTTTGTCTACACCTTCGAGGGAACCGACGATGCCACAAAGACTCACTTCGATGTTCCACAAGGAAAAGCAGATAAACATTAATAAAAATGGATAAACATTGATTTGTGTGGTTGGCATTTCAACCAGGTGATTCGGGGGTTGCCTCCATCGGGCCAAGAGCCGTGCAATGTGGGTGATTGCCTCCCTAAAGGGTTTGACGGATGTTTCCATATGAATGGTGGCCACAGCTTCCAAGATGGCGAAGTACCACAAGATCTGTAGGTTGGGATGCCATTCTGTCCGGAAAAAAAGAAATTGGAGATAGTTGGAAGAAGTCCAAAGAAAAGAACATCAGATAGAATATCTACGTTGACATTCAAACGCTTTGGCGTTGCACCCCCCCCGTGGGCAGCTTGGAGATTTCTTTCACGTGGCGCGAGCGACAGCAGGAGCGGTTGGGCATGCCCGGCAACGTTCAAGCCTTCCCTAAATTCGACTGCAACATGCCTGGTGGGACTTCGACAAGAAAGCCCAAACAAACATTTTAATCAATGAAACCAGATTCAATGAGGCCGTCCCAGATTCACGACGGTCACGGCAGGTGGAAAAAAGATGTGCCATGAATCCGTAATATGCTTGCAATTTGCCATGCACTCATCCTGAATTCCACCAGCATCGCTTGAATTTCACGATACACGGCAGACTGCAAGGCCGCCCTCTCGCGAGGATGGGATTGATGAAGACTCTGAGGTGGGATGTCGTTGAAACGGGTCAGCAACTTTAGTCGTAGCGATTTGCTGTTTTTAAGTCATTCAGTTGCAGGAGAGCATATCCAGGGGGTCGTAGCGATTTTCATTGGGCCTATGGGATTTGTATTGTTTTTGTGTGGTTGAACTGTTCCCAAATGAATGGTNGTAGCGATTTTCATTGGGCCTATGGGATTTGTATTGTTTTTGTGTGGTTGAACTGTTCCCAAATGAATGGTTTTACTAGCATTTAGCTTGGATTTGCAAGTCCACATGCCAAGACTCTCATAACTCTTGACTGTGGATTACTTGATAAGTTTATGATACACACAGCACTGGTTTGAGTTGTTTTCATCGCTGGATGCAGNCAGACAGACACCGTTGCATGTTTTTGCTTTTGGGCCAATTGTCTATAGATCGGCCAAAAGAGTTCCCAAAGGGTCTCGTTCGGGTCTCGTTCGGGGTCTCGTTCGAACAGGCACCGCTTTCCCCAAGGAGTGCGGTTCCAGCAATCCACCCCCGAGAGAGAGGGAGAGAGATGAGAGAGAGAGAGAGATGGCGCGAGAGAGGGAGAGAGAGATGGCGAGAGAGAAAGGGCGAGAGTGAGAGCGAGAGTGAGAGAGAGAGAGAGAGCAACTGAGAGAGTGAGTGAGAGAATGAGGGAGAAAGTGAGTGAGAGATTGAGTGAGAGAATGGGTGAGAGAATCAGTGAGAGAGTGAGTGAGAGAATGATCCACGATGTGAAATCAAAGAACGCATTTTTCTGGCATTCTCATTGTGTTTTGGATTGTTGCTGTGACCCTGCTGTGACGGGGTCGTAGCGATGTCCTCCCATAGGAATTATAGTGATTCCAGNTTGTTGCTGTGACCCTGCTGTGACGGGGTCGTAGCGATGTCCTCCCATAGGAATTATAGTGATTCCAGAAAATTGCTGTGACTAAAGTGGTTGCCTGTAGTTGTTGCATGGGAATCGCAGAGCAGACTCTTTGATAGAGTTGAACAAACAGCCGAGAAAAAATGGAGTCACTTTGCAAAAATTCACAGCGCAAGGATCAACTCAGAAGATTTGGAGCAAACTTAATACAACGAGCAGCTTGGCAGCTGTGGATTGGTGACTCTTGGTCTTTGCAAAAGGATAAACCTAGACTCCACTTGCTTGGTGGTTGTAGGAGGCCTCATACTACCAGATCTGGTGGGATTTTTTACGCATAACCAGCTTGTGCCCACAACAATGAACTCGGAATCTTTCCCATGTTTCACAAAACATTTCTCCATTACTGTATATAGCCTTAGTTGCAACAAAGGCTGGAGTCCTGCTGAGACTTCCGCAACTTTCGGTGGCCACCGCGTCAGGTTTGTCTTGCCCCTAGTAGCTCTATGATCAGCATTCATTATTGATAGTTCTCGATTCCACTGTCATTTCCGGGCCTTTGACTCAAATTTGCAAGCTTGGGGAGGAGGGAAATTTGTCAATGGAGTTAATGAGCTCGCTTTGGTGGTGATGCCGGTGCCAAGGTTTCAGCGCTTTTACTTCCGAAAGTCCTTTGCCGAGTTCGAAGTGCGAGTACTAGCCATGGCGTCACTGACCCTGGCCAGCAAGTTGCTGGGCAGAACGAAGAAATTGACAGTGGCTTTGGGTCCAAAATATTCAAAAACAGCTCCAACCACGATTCTGCACCACTGTACATCTCAACCTTCGATCACTCACATGCCACGAGAACTGAAGCAGAGAGAAGCGATGCAACAGCGTCGACCTAAAATCATCACTTTCGACTTTCCTTGTCCTGTTTGGTGCACAGTCCAGAGGCAAAATTTCGACTCAAACCCTGCCAAGGTTGAAAATGAAAGACATGCATTTGGCATCATTTGGCCTGGCCTTTCCCAAGAACCATTCAATGACCAGCTTTGCCATGTGCGGGCACAGGTTACTCGAGCACCCTCGGAAGGTGGTGGACGTCAACAGCTCAGTCTGAGTGGAAACGCTAGGTGCAAGGATGAAGACGCACATGGCGTTTTGGAAGTGGTTGAGGTGTTTAGGTTCGACATGGTTCGGCATTTTCATGTATTTTCATGTATTTTTTCTGCGTTTCGAGGTTATCCAAGTCTTCTACAAGCTGAAGATGAGGGAAGCCCAGGTCAGAACACGTTGTTTACCTTCGGATAACATCAGACAAGTCACTTCTCGAGAATTCCCGTTTCATCCATTTCATTGTTCTTGTTGAAGGAGCAAGATGGCTCTGCCAGCTTCGCTGGGATGCCAACACCTTTGCTTGACCCCACCAAGAAAGAGTTTGAACCCTCAGCGTGGAAAGAGAAGCACAGTGAAAGTCAATCCACTATGGACCTTGCCTCCTTGCCTTCCAATCCTTCAGATCCTTCGGATTCTTTCCACTTTCATCCACTTTCCACATCCGTCTCCGGATCTCTTCTAGGATCTTATCGGATCTCGTCAGGTTTCACGACAGCAAAAAGGAGTTGCTGAGTGCGGAGCGGAACATCCTCCGTGAGCTTGGCTTTGAGGTGCAGTGAAACTGCGCAGTGAAACTCTGGGAAGTGGTCGAAGTGGCTGAGCGAAGCAGCGAAGCTGAGCGAAGCTGAACAGATTGGTCGTTTGATATGTTTGGAAAAGTGTCTGGAATATGGCTAGCCGGCTAGCCATATGTTTCAGGGTTAAAATCTGTTATATGTAAAGTGCGATGCCTTGGAGAAATCTATGGATGAAACATGATGAAACCTTTGTGACAGGTGCATTTGCTCCTAGACCATCCGCACAGGCCAGACAAAGCCGCCAGGTTTGACTTGGCCATGCTTGGATGCTGTAAAGCTGGATTTCGATAGGTATGCAATCGAGTACATCGAGCACCTGCGAAGACCTGCGGAACTGACGCAAAAGGTGGGGTGTTGCAGTTGCAATAGGGAGCGAGTCAAAGATTTGTTTGCAGATTTTTGCTACAATGTAGACTTGTAGAATCCTTCCTTGCAGCTGCATGCATTGCGATCACTTGAGACTCTAGACCTGTGGATTGGTGTCTTCACGTTGAAGAGACACAGTATAAGCGGGAGGAAGTCGTTCCTTCCAAAACCTGTCGTGGTGCAGGTGTGGAACTACTTGAACGATGCTCTTCAAACGAGCTTGTGCTGTGCGCGTGGAACACAGCATCTCGTGGAACCCGCCTTTCGGCCGCCGTGCTATAGGCGCTCCTGGCAGCTTCACGGCTTCACGGCTTCACTAGTCCGGGCAACTGAGGCATCAACCTCGGAACATCGCGGGCGCCAGCTTGGTCTTAGCATCCAAGGAGCTTGGGGTGAATCTGCCGCTGGGAGACTTGGTTTTGGTGGGCTGAAACATGCTGAAACCATCATTATCTGAAAAGCAAGCAAAGCTTGCAGCAAGAGAAAGGTGGAATTACACCAAGTGTCGATGTTCACCGAACTTCAACGAACGCATTCATTGACACCTGGGTATGCTTTGTCACTTAGGTCGAAGCCTCCCTGGTATTGGCCTGAGTTTGGTATCGTGCACTGAGGGATTGGTCTTCCACGCAAGATGCAACAAGTGTAGTTCAAATCTTTTTTGAGATAGCTCAGGTGGGAAACCTTTGGCGTCCAAATCAAGGAGATCAGGGTTGAGCTTCCAGCTCTCAGAACTCTCAATGTGTTTTTTTGATTTTGATGGATGCCATTGAGTCAAAATAGTCAAAAAGATGACCCTAATTACTAGTGACATCTAGATTGACATCTAATGACTGTTTGATGACTTGATAGGTTGATTGATCCCTCCGCAGGACGCCGAGCTGATTGCCAGCGAGATGGAAGAGTTGTATCAGAAGAAGCCGCCCGAATACATCGAGATTCCGAGGCTCAAATCGGCGGCCAACATGGCTTGAACATCATGGCTTCAAAAACACTGCAAACATTTTGTACAAATCAATCCAAGAAGCTACAATCGTGTACCCCGATAGCCAACCAACACACACAGTTGCAGTTGAGAGTGTTGTTGTAAGTGGCCTGTTTTATTATTGGGTGTACCACAAATCAGTAATGATCATGTTCCCAATTAAATAGCCATAAATTGGGGGTATACCGGCCAAAAAACTAGACGACGGATGGCCCGAGAGCGAAGAGAGGCATAGTGAAAGATGTAAGTCAGAAGATGATATAGCATGAAACATAGAGACAAAAATATAT